>BGNK01004458.1:684-47725 GCA_003297005.1 Symbiodinium sp. clade A Y106
GTCGTGCCCTTCTATCACAAGCGGCACGCAAGAGAAGTGTCAGCACCATCAACCAGGTGCTCCGCTACCATGAAACGCTATTTTAGCAACCGCGCACTTGAGCCAAAAGATAACGTCGTCGTGACACATCTGTACATGAGACCCATACCCAAACTATACCCCAAATCCAGTCAAAAACTCTAAAGCCCAAACCCAAAAAGCCAAGAAACCCTAAAACTCATGGCACCGTGCTTTAAGGTCGCCCTCAGCTGCGAGCCCAAAACCATTCGTGGACGGCTCGTGGTTTGTTTGAAGGGGGCTTGAGGACTGGAGTGTGTAGCATGTAAAGTTTAGCAGGCTTCAGGCTTTATTAATGAGGAGCAGAGGACATGCGAGGAAAGCGCAGGGTTTTCGGGGTTTGGGGGGGCCCGGATTCTAGATTGAAGTGCTTCAGGAGGAAGGGTAGCAGAGTTGTACGGCCCTTGGGGGCTTACGTAGGGTTTTGGGATTGAAGGGGGGGGGGGGGCTGAATGACTCCGCCTTGGGGATCCTTCAACAGACGCCAAAAAGTTATCCAACTCCCACGGTCTGCTTTGGGGCTAGGGCTATGGACTAACTCGAGGATCACACTTCTCGGACGATCTCGGGACCTTTAGTGACCGTTAATGACCAGAAAAGGGTCGTGGGGCGTATGATAGTATAACTATAGAGCTGCTACTATAAACAAAAAGATGCTATGAACAACACGTAACAACAGCTTTGAGCCCTACATTATATTTGCTGAACATGTCGAAAGAGGTACCCGAAGCTCACAGTCACAACTTAGAACATCGGACTCGGAGACGGAAGAACACAAGAAGCTTGTAGTTCTTTAACCTTGAATCATTCTGCAGGTTCATTGGTTCACGGGGGGGGCATATTATGGAGTTTTGACGGCTTGCGAGGACATGAAACTATCGAGGAGGTTGCGCCTTGGCAAACTTGATTTCGTCACCCTGCGTCGCTGCCAGCACCACCTAACCGTGCGGGCATGGGGGTGGTGAGTTGGGGCGACAGAAATAAGGCCCATTGCCGACTTGAAGGGAAAGTAGCGAAAGGTCAAAACTTTTAGGAAACTGATGCCAGAGACTCTGCACCCTAAACCCTAAACCCTAAACCCTAAACCCCTAAACCCCTAAACCCTAAAACCTGAGGTTTCAGCTGCATGACGCGCATGATGCAGGGGAAGCCCAAGGTTGGAAGAAGCAGATCTTGGGCTTCTTCTACCCTAAACTACCAGGACCTACCTTTTTTTGTAGGGTCCCCATGTACTCTTTTAGGGCTTATGATAAGAACCTACAAAAAAGTAGGGTATGATTGCCCAAGGTACACTCTACACACTCAGAATTGTGCTCCCAATTTTGAAGAGTCTTCAGACAAGCATGGGATGGATTGCTTTACTCTCCTCTGACCAGATATACAGTTCCGGATTTTTTGATTCAAGGTTTAAAGTTGTGGGTCCAGGGTTGAGGATTCAAGATTCGGTTCTGAGGTTTTTAAGGTTTAGGGTTTAGGTTTAGGGTTTAGGGTTTAAGGTTGAGGTAGAATCACAGAAAAGAAGTCTGCGGAAGCTCGACTTTGACCTAAGACCGAGCATGGACGTCTGGTCCAAGGAAGTATAGGGCAGCACACCGTCTAATATAGGGGCCTGAATAATTAGAATAGGGTTCTGGGGTATATTATTATTGTACTCTAGTTTAATCAGGAAATAGTATTGGTATGTATTAAGGCCCTTAAATCCAAACAGAAAAGCCTGAACTGCCATGGAGCGGCACGGTTGGAACCGAAGCATCGTCTCTGTCGATGCCTAGACTGTTGTGCGAGCAGCAACATGAAGGTTACGGCGGCTATGGGGAGAATGTGATCAACACACGTCCTCATGAGCTTTGCTCTACACCGCGCGAGGTAAAGGGGCTGCTACATGGTCAGGTGCTACGAGCAAGCTATTCTCGTACCTGATTCAACCGTGCTTGTTTGCTAGTGCTGCCCGCCGGCAGACCGAGTCGACCAGCTCGGAAGCAACATGATGGGACAACCGCTTCTCATCCCAAACCCAAAGCCATCATGTGTAAGAACAGGCAACAATAAGGAGACAACCGAACAGCCCCGCGGCCAAACGGGATCAGCGCCTCTCGGGAAAGACAGTACGCAATCAAACGGATCAATCAAAATCCCGACCCTACGAGAAATGATCATGGAATTCCTGAGCAAAAGGCCCTTGCCCGAAGTAATGAAATCCATTAACCTGGACCAGACAGAGTAGAACCAAACCCAAAGCCTAAAGCATGTTACCTATAGTCTCCATTGTAGTTCCTCTCTTGGTTTAACCAATTCTGCAATTAGGAGCCTATAAGGTAACCCCAAGGTAACCCCAAACAGCAACTACAATTGAGACTACAGGTAAACATCATGGCCCCTGCAGGCCGGTACAATGCCTCAAACCTCGACGCACGCTGAGCTAAGATGCCTTGCTGCGACGGCCGCGACGGCGGCCCCGATAGCGGTGCTGGAGGCCTGGGAAGCATCGCAACAAGAAGTAGGGCCATGTAGGTCTGCAGGACTAGGTGAGGTTTCGGGGCGCAGGGCTTAGGAGCATGTAGGGTTCAGAGGTCTAGTGATTTAAGGGAGTGGGATTTGTCGGTTTAAGGGTGTGCGGGGTTTTAGGTTTGCTTCTTTTGTGGCTTGGGCTTACGGACATAGTTACATTCATTTAATACTTTTGTCATTCCTGCCAGCACCATTATTGATGCAAGTGCGATTGTTGCCAGCAGCATTGCTGCGATCATGATTGCTACCAGCGCCATGTCTGCGATTATGATACTGTTCAGCATCACTGTCGATGCTGCTGCTGTTGTCGTGGTCGTGGCTGCTGCTGCTGCTGCTGCTGCCGCAGCACCTGTTGTCATACTCAGCACACCAATAACTGCACAATGCTATGGATCCGGGCTGGCAAAGCGGGAAAAGCTTCAACAATTCATGCGTGCCTTCCCCAAAGCCTAACCCCTATAAACCCCAAACCCTAGACCCCAAAGCCTAACCCCTAATGAGGCCCAATCCAGAAGGCCCAACCTCCGACGGACTCCGGTAGCCCTTGCTTGTGAAGTCGAGGGGTGTTTCTTGGCTTAGGCTAGGGTTTGGTGTATTCTTAACACTAACTACCTATAGTCTCCATTGTAGTTCCTTTTTGGAGGTGACCTCACAGGATCATAATTATAACAATGGCTTAACCGAAAAAAGGAACCACAAGGGAGACTACAGGTAAACCCAATGACACTCAAAGGCCCTGAGGTGGCGACGACAGAGGTCGAAAGTCCGCTCTTGCTGAGTCGGGTAGTACTGGCCTGGGCCGGTGACTTTGAGCGCAAGTCTCGTTAGGAGATGTGTGGACATAATGTAGGAGCCTTAATAAGTAGGGGATATTATACTATAGTTATAATGAGGGACCCCCAAAACAATATTCTAAATATGGCCCTTACATTAGGGTGTGACACCCTGATTCAGTCTGCAAAGCTACAGAGATAACGATCGATGATATGCAGAAGAGAGGCTCTTGACCCCGCAAACCCAGAGCCCCGGAACCCCAGCACTCTCATGTTCTGCTCCCCGAAATACTGACCTTCAGCTCTACTATACCCAACTCTAGGGGCCTTGACAATAATTCTTGTTTTTATAATACGGAGCCCATAGGGTAGTACAGGTAATTATCTAGGCCCTCCATGTTAAGCCCAAAATGCCGAGAACTTAGGAAAAGAGGACTGCCGCAATCTGTGCCGAAGTGCAACGGCCGGGTGGTGAGGCGGGGCCACAGCGCCTGCGTGCCCCAGATGTTTTGAAGGATCAACGGAGCTCATCCATAGGGTCTATAGGGCAAATGTAGGGTTCCATCCTACTTAGTCAGACAGATAATTTGTGCGCTACAGCACAAAAGGCTCGTGGGATGCAACCGGCATGTTGTAGCTGGAGCCTTGCTGCAAACCCTGACACCCAATAGATGCTTTTTCGTAACCGCACTGATGGCTCCAAGTCTCATGAACCCTTATTTCAATGTAACATAGCGGCCTAACGATTAGACTGGTGACCAGGGTCTAAGTCTAAGGGGCATGTTCTTTAACTACAAGGGTCTCAGGCAGTCGTCGCAACCCAGAGCCGGCGAGCACGGCACGCCGAATCGTTCAAATGATAATCGGAGCTCTGGGTTCAAAGTTCAGACCCCTCTGGTAATCCCTAGGAATCAAAATCCAAAAGCCTTATAAAGTATGGTCTTTGGGCCCAAAAGCCTTAATATATGCGTCTTTAGATCCCTAGAGTGTCAGTCACTCCTGCGGCGGTTTATGCCCGGCTGCAGTTTCTGGGCCTTTTCCGCAGGAAGAAGAGGCCGCAGTTGTAGAGCGTCATGCGCACTACTGTACGTGCATGCACATGAAGGCTGCTTTACACATTTTCCTTAGCTCACCCTTACGTTACCGAGTACAGCAAAGATAAGGAGCTTCGACACCGCTAACCTCCGTCATGCATGCTTCAGGCCCCAGCAGCTTCGAGCAAGTCTGGTAAACTCGCACCCCCATCAAGGCACTACTTCGAATGAGTCATTTAAGTTTTGACTCCTGATGACTGATGATACTACTAGGATGACCCGTACATGGCGATGCCGACGGCCAGATTAATCATCGTGATGGCGACTAATGAAGATTGATGCTGATGTTAGAAGAATGCACCGCATGCAACTATTTGCCGACCCTTCTTCGAGGAGAATCCCTGTTGGAAGTTTCAGACCAGAAGAAGAATTTGATAGGATGACCTACGACTCTAGACAGTCGGATCCTCACTATAAGTACCCCTAGGGCACGGAATCGTCTGAACCCCCAGATTCTTCACAAACATGCAGGCACCTGCGTGATAACTCGGAGCCACAAAGGCTTCCAACATCGTGACGGGCAGACACGGCCCCGCCCCCGAGCTTGGAGCACAAAACGCTACAAGTAGAAGGCGGGAGCAGGTGGCGGTTCAAGTTGTTGGATTTGGCATTTAGGGTTAAGGGGTTTTGGTTTAGGGTCTAGGTGCGAGGGCAATCATGTCTCTCTCTCTCTCTCTCGCTCTCTCGCCTGACTGTGTATCACTGTCTATCTCTCCCTCTAGCTGCATGCATACATGCATACATACCTACCCCTGTGCCTGCCTTCCTACCTGCCTCCTACATACACAAGAACATACACATACACATACACATGCACATGCACACAAACAGACACATACTTAAAGACTTAAGCACGTGAGTATGCTGGCTCGTAGGTGCTTCTTCGCGTCGGTCTATCAACACACACAGACACACAGGACCGCAAGTATGTGTGCGTATGTTATATATATATATGTATATATACATATACATATATACAGATGTAGATATGGGTATTTACATCTATGTTGTGTTGACCCAATCTGCATTCATCAGCTACGGCATTGTTTGAGAGGCAGGAGCTTCAGGCTCCATGATGCTAGAAAATAGGATGCCAGGGGTATGACACTTCCGACCGCCGTCTTTGGGATTCACTGCGTTGTACACCTGAAGGAAGGAATAGCAACAGTGCAGCTCTAAACTCTGACACCCTTGAAGATCCTACCAAAAAACCTCGCCAAGAGCCCGATCCCCATTCCTTGCGGACCCTAAACCCGCCGAAAGTGACAAAGAGGTCCTCGAACCTCCGAGCAGGGGGGACTGCCTCAGCCGGAGGAACGAGGAGGGGGAGGATAAGGGGCTTCGGAGCTGTATGGGCCCTGGGGTCGGAAGCCCGTGGAGTGGTGTTGTTCTTGTAAATTCAACAGCCGGTTAACTTCAGCCAAGTCGTGGGGCAAACAAAGGTGAAGGTAGCGAATGGAGATGAGAGCCTCATTGAGCTTGAGGAATTCAAATCTACGAGCTGGGATAGTCATGCTTATTATCAAAGGATCGGAAGCCTCGGCATTTCGTGAAAATCTGGTTCAACCCAAATCCGAACCCCTACGCCGAAACCATAACTCCAGACTCCGACACCTGAAACCCGAGTCCGGAGTTCGTGTCCTCCTGGGCCCAAGTCCCGCGACCCCCAGGCTGGACGTCTTCTGCGCTACATAATGTAGGGGCCTTAAGAAGTAGAATAGGGAGGAGGCGAGTATTGTGTTAGGAAGGCTTCCATTACAGTTTGGCTTAGGAAAAAAGTAGAATAGGGTCTGGGCGGGGGGGGGGGTAAATATTAAACTATAATTCTGATAAGGAGGCCACAAAATAGTATTGGTGATTATTTGGGCCCTTATTACGGCAGGAACCCTGAAGCCCTGAACGGCCCAAACCTCCGAAAGTCCAACAACGCCCTGTAAGCCCCCGCGTGACGACCTTAAGTCTGTAAACCCTAACCCTACATATGTTAACTCTTTTGAACCTAAACGCTCTTCACTCTTGTAAGAACCCTAAACCATTAGACCTTCGGAACCCTAAACCCTAAACCCTAAACCATTAGACTCATTAGACCTTCTGAAAGACCAGGAATTCCTCGACTTTAGCTCAAGGCTGGCGGAGACCAGACAGGTGCAGGAGGCTGAGGTGCGGAAGCCTCGGGTCTCAAGAATGACGGCATTTTCAGGCGGAGGTTTTTGAACGGTTTCCGGTTGAGACTGTAACTCTTATAAGCGGCCGGCCATGAGCCTTTCCATATTGGGTTTTGGGTTTACTTCCCAAGAGTGCATTGACTGGTTGTTGCGGTTGGGTTTACGCAGTTTTTTGAATATCCAAGCAAGCCCCCCGAATGCCTCCCGACTGTCGCAAGAAGGTCTCAAGCAGGCATGCAGGCTCGTACGCTTGATTATTCCACGGTTCACGGAGCCTCCAACAACTGAACATGGTACCCGAGCCGGAACCATCACCGTTTTCCGAGGACATGGATGCAATCAGGAACTGCTTTGCTTCTGGCAATCCAATGTAAGATGTCGCCATCGAACACCGCTCGAAGATGGTAACATAGGGAATAAGTAGAATACTGTATTGTTTAAGGATACACTGTAACGGATTTTCGTCAAGCGCCTATAGTGTTGTTGAAACTACTGGCAATCCAAGTCCCTAAACCCCTAAACCCCCATAGGACCCCTTACCGAACCTTTCCTAGCATCCCTACGGATACTTTAAAACCTTCATTCGTACAACCCTGATAGAGCCCTTCCGAAACCTCCTCCAGAACCCTTGTCGACCCTTCATAAAACCCTGACAGAATCCTTACAGGAGCCCTGGTAACTTATACAGAACCTTGAAGGAACCCTTTTAACGCCTTGCATAGAGCTCCTTTAAAGTCATGTAGAACCCTCAAAAAAGCGCTCTTTTAAAGAAGCCTTATGTAGACCATAGACCAGTGCCCGGTTAAAACCTTACAAAAACCAGCCCTTAAAGCAGCTCTTTCAAAACCTTATTTAGAAGGCAGCTATAAAGTTGCTCTTTTGCACCTTGTTATTTAAAACAAAAACACAAGGAGCCCTCTCACGCCTATCCCCTAGGACTCTGAACCCTTACACCCTAATTTTTTAACCCCGGTAAACCCTAAAGCCCTACACCCTAAACCCTTTACTACCCTCATACGGCTGATGATATAAATAAACTATGGGAATTACGGTAATATATTCCTTGTTTATTATGGGCAATGCAGGATTTGTATCATCAACCGTAGGAACCCCCGAAGCCCCCACTCCGCGTCGCACCTCCTCCAGTTTGCTGCTCGAGGCCTTGGGCCGGCCTGCAGAATGCAAGTTCGGGTTTAGGGCCGTTTAGGGCTTAGGGTTCAGGGTTTAGGGGGTTTAGGGCTTAGAGTTCAGGGTTTAGTGGGTTTAGGGCTTAGAGTTCAGGGTTTAGGGGTTTTAGGGCTTAGCGTTTGGGTCTAGGGCATAGGGTTTCAGAAGAGGATAAGGGTGGAGGGTTCAGGATTTCAGGGTTCGGGCTTCAGGATTCAGGGTTTCTTGTTTAGGGCTTGTGGCTCACGGTTTACGGTTTAGGGCTTGGGGTGTAGAGTTTAGAGTTTTAGGTTTGCGTCAGGGTTCGGGGTTTGGTATTTAGGGTTCAGGATTGAGGCTTTGGGATTTAAGCAAATGCAACACAAGACACGAGGGCTCGGGGTTTTACAGGGGTTCATGGCGTTTTTGCGGGGTGCCTCGGGGTGTTCATGAGAGGGGTTCTTGAGGATTCAGGCTTTACGGTTTCGGGATTCTCTCAGACCTTCAGGACTTCAGGGAAGGAAGTTTCCTCCAAGGTTTGGGCTCTTCTTAATTGTATAGCCAACGGGGCCTGAAGTATGACAAAAATAGGGTTGGGTGGATATACCATTAGTATAATGCAAGTAGAGAAGGAAAAGACTAGAAGGGGGATCATCTAAAATAGAATTATTCGGACCCCTACATTAAAGCTTCAAGTTTGGTTGGCGATGAAAATCAACTGCGCGCGCAGGTGAAACACGTAGGGTTTCGGGTTTAGGGTTTGGGGCTTAGGGTTTGGAGTTCAGAGTTTGGGGTTCAGGGTTCGGGGTCTAGGGTTTGGGGGCTCACGGTACGGCATGGCCAGACGGCTGATGGAACCGCAGCCATTGTTGAGAGCTTGGCTTCAATCATCGAACTGTCCACAGCTTCGCCTGTTTTCTTCCTAAAACCGTCGGCTGGGCTCAATGCCCCGTCCTTTTCCGGCACAGCTGGTGGCTCTTCTAAGCTACGTACGGACCCTGTAGGTGCCTTTACTGTACCGACCCCTCCAAGGGGACCCAAATTTAGACAAACCACCGGCCACGACTGAGGACCTTCAGCAAGCTGCGCTCCTTCAAGCCCGATTCCTCAAGCCAAGCTTTAGGAGTGTAGGGGTTTAGGTGTAAAGTTGGGAGACTGCGGGCCACTGAGAGCCCATGGCAACTCTATGGGGCTGTACTGCTGAGAGGTTCGGGGTACATTATAACCTGGCTCTAGCTCTACTTACAAGGCAACTTGACTTGGAGGACTTGTAGTTGGCTTATGATTGCAGATATATATACCTAGGTTGTAAATACCCCGAATCTCCAAGTACTTCAGCTCGAACTCCGGATGTGGTACAACTGAAACAGGCCATTTCTTGCTCTGGCCCCTGGTAAACTTGAAACATCTCAAAAGCTACAGCATGGCTGAGGGGTTAAGGGTTTAGAACGTGGGGTTTAGGGTTCAGAGTTTTAGGGTTTAGCGTTTAGGGCAGGGGAGGTCATCTCTGTGAGATCGGGCTAAAAGGATCCTCTCCTCAGTGAAATAAAGCGCCCCTCGAAACCACGCATGCCGTTTGGCATCCTGGTCTGTGCAGGAACTTCCGCCCCCGATGATTAAAACTGATAGTATTTCAATTAATATGGTACTTATACGATAGTATACTATAGTATAGTCATTACTCATATATGGCAGTGTTTAATTATAGCCAATTAAAGCTGTAGCAGGGGTACATTACAGTTACTTTCTATCTGCACGAATTAAAGGCTCCTTCGTTTTACAGGATCGGCCGTGCGCGGCTGGACTTGGAATCCCTACCGCTACATGTTCATGATTCTCTGTGAACCAGCAATGCCGCAATAGAAACGATTCCTAGCTAACATTGTCCTGGCCACGAGCATCTGGAATACAAATCTGTCGCATTATGTGTCTGTACATTCAGAGGGGACCCGAATGTCTACTCAAGATGATAGTACGATATAGCACGAGGTGGCACGTAGCTGTTGTTTCAAGGCTTGTCACATGCGTTGAAGCCCACCGCTGCGCCATGGTGTCAATAGTGGTCGACTAAGTTTTTGCAAGTTTTCCTACGCTTGAGAACGAAAGCCAATGCAAAACACAAGCTAGTCAGACTCAGCTCCTTCCTCTAACATAGGGACCAAAATAATTTATTATTATTGCTTTGGGTGTTCCTTATTCTATTTATAGTATAATATCCCCAAGACCCTATTCTAATAATTAAGGCCCCTATATTAAAACCCAACCCAAAACCCTGAACCGCTTCTTCAGAAGGCATGCTTGAGGAGCTCCTGGAACGAGCAGCGGTTCAACGATTCAGCTTTGCCCAAGTATTTCGTCAATGTTTTCGAGCTGAAATGGTTCCACACTGTATAACATCCTTATCCTCTCCTCATAGAACCTTTCTAGCACCCCTTAGAACCTGGGAGGAATCCTAAACCCCTCAAACCCTGTGGAGGGATGCAACAAATTTGTCAGGACTAAGACGACTTAACAAGGACCTCTGGCACCAAGGTCAGCGAAAGCAATTTGATAGCTTTGATGGCGCTTCCCGCTGAGAGCCGGTCATGCAGTCTTGCAGATATAGTACTTTGCATATTAAATATGCATTTACATATTATTTACTTGTACCTTGTGAGAACCCTTATAGTTAGTATACCTTAGGGTTTGAAGGAACCCCTAAAGCCTACGTGTGAGCAAATACTGCTGTCCCTACAGGTACGGCGGCACATGATGGGATATTATGCTATCGTTGCAGACCAAGTGGTGTAGACCTTCGACCTTCTACTCCAATACTATGACATGCCACATGTTACCGCAAGTAGCAGTCTTCTGCTTCTAAGCAGCTGAATCTCTCGCCGAAAACTCTAAACCCGAAGCCCTGAATCCTCTAAAACCCGAAAACCTTTCATACACCCTAAACCCCAAGCCCTAAACCCAACTCAAAACCGTCCTCTGCACCCAAAAAGGGCCGGCGCTCCGCATCAGTGCCATACACCTTGCGCGGGCGGTGTTGGATTTCGACTTGGGGATGAAGAATATGGGGAAGGTTCAAATTCCAAGTCCTAGTCCAAAATCCTGAACCCAAAACTCCTAAACCCCAAGTCTCCGGGCCCAACGACTTTAATTCCAAGCAGGACCCAGCACACGCCACACGCATACACAAACAAAGGCACAAAGACACACGCGCACACACATACACACACACACGGACACATGCACGCAAACACACTCGGACCCACACGCACTAGCATGCATGCACACATGCACACGCATGCACACACACGCACACACTCCCACACACACACACACACACACACACACACACTCCCACACACACACACACAAACAAACAAACAAACAAACAAACACACACACACAGAGACACACACACTTAGGTATCCGTCGCGCAGCCACTCATCTGTTGTTTATCAAGCCATGCTTGATGCAATCTTGAAAGCATGAAGCTTTCGGGGTTCCGGAACCAATCAGGACTCAAGGCTCGCCAGTCTAATCTGGACACCACAGGGGGCCTGTCCTTTTTCTAATCTTGGCACCACAGGGGGTTGCCTTTTTAAGTACATGTTTTGTACTTGCAAGGGGTGAGGATTCCAGCTGCCACGACGGACCAGGAATTCCTCATGAGGGCCACCAGCTGTCACGAAGACCCAGGTCCACCCCCCNCCCCTTTCATTCCCAGGTACGTTTCCACGCCCTGTCACTGGTAGTCTTCGTTGGCTGAGGTACGTACCAGTGACGGGCCCTCAGCCCCCTGCTCCGAAAAGTCGAATCCAGAATTCAGGTTGCTTGGTTTGAGGGTTCTGTGGATTC
The DNA here is from genome assembly GCA_003297005.1 of Symbiodinium sp. clade A Y106. NCBI lineage: Eukaryota > Dinophyceae > Suessiales > Symbiodiniaceae > Symbiodinium > Symbiodinium sp. clade A. The sequence goes on from BGNK01004458.1 coordinate 12,277, forward strand.
ACTCTTAGCAACAGAGGTCCACAGACACAGGAAGCCTTGATGGCAAAGCACATCCGTGCTGTCCACACTGAGGCAGACACACGTAGCTTCAGCTGAAAGCTGCCCTTGGGGCTGACACGGGCCTGTATGGCTGCAGTGCCGAAAGAATGGAAACGAAAACAACGAAACCGAAAAAACTGCAAACACTGCCCTGGCAGAAGGGCGGGCGACTGGCTGTGAAGCCGTAAAATGGTAGCAGCAAACTAAACAAGTTGTAGGTTGCGTTTGGCGCATTGCAGTACTTCGTACTTGCAAAAGCAAAAGGAAAAACGGAAAAAAGACTACGAAAATTAGGGGTGGCCCACGTTGCGCACTTCAAACCCCGTTCTCGTCTGCGACGAATTGGTCGAATAAATGTATGTTGGAGGAATGCGCTGACGGTTCGCAGGTCTTACAAGCAGCCGCAGCCCCGTAGCGCAAATCCTCGTAGTGTCAAGCCTCTGCAGTTTGCAGGTCTTACCAAGCTGCCGCAGCCCCGCAGTGCTTGACGACCGACAGCTGAACCCAGCCAGGGCGTTTGAGACAGTTCATAGCATGCCGAAAACAGATACCTGATCCTTCGCACAGGGGCGGCTAGCTAATCTTGGCACAGGGGCCAATTTCACTATGAGGGCCTGAATTCATCGGAGCAATTCTGAAATCGTGGTTTGCGGATAGTAAAGCCGGTGGTTTTATCGAATCTGCAAAAAGTCAAGACCTGCAATGAAACTTGGCATCAAAAGCTGGCATGAAGCCAGTTTAACGAGGAAAACATCGCAACTGAACAAATCGAATGCCGGCACCATCAGTGCTGGAATTTTATTCGGACCTGGCGGTTCCACTTCGGGAGCCAATCACAAGATCCCTGCCTTTATCGTAGCAGGCCTGGCAGGCATATGCACGGGCTGACCCCGCCGCAGGTAGCACGATAAACGAATACAAGACCAGCTTGCAACTACCTGGGTCACACTTAAGTATCCATCGCGCAGCCACTCATCTGTTGTTTATCAAGCCATGCTTGATGCAATCTTGAAAGCATGAAGCTTTCGGGGTTCCGGAACCAATCAGGACTCAAGGCTCACCAGTCTAATCTGGACACCACAGGGGGCCTGTCCTCTTTTCTAATCTTGGCACCACAGGGGGTTGCCTTTTTAGTACATGTTTTGTATTTGTAAGGGGTGAGGATTCCAGCTGCCACGACGGACCCAGGAATTCCTCATGAGGGCCACCAGCTGTCACGAAGACCCAGGTCCACCCTCCCCCTTTCATCCACAGGTACGTTTCCACGCCCTGTCACTGGTAGTCTTCGTTGGCTGAGGTACGTACCAGTGACGGGCCCTCAGCCCCCTGCTCCGAAAAATCGAATCCAGAATTCAGGTTGCTTGGTTTGAGGGCTCTGTGGTTTCACTCTTAGCAACAAAGGTCCACACACCCACACACACTATCACACACACACACACACGCGCCGACCGACACACACGCACACACACACAGAAACACACACACACACACATGCACGCACTGCAGCAAGTGCCTGAAACGGGGGGTTGGCGAGATGCTTTAACAAACACAACCAGACATGCATTCTCGCGTTCTACTATTCACCATTGCGTCTTGGTGTCGTCCTCAAAACGCAGCAAGAAACAGGTCCAGCAAACAACGTCAAACCCCAGGGAATTGTCGGCCTTATCAAAACGATGGACTCTGGACTCTGGACCTAAATGGACCTCAATGTGATGAGCCCGAAGTTTGAATGCTGACTGGCCTGGAATCCACAAGCTTCGCGGTCACGGAGTATACGCTTGCAAAAGTACCTGAAGTGGGTCCACAAGTACCAGTTGAACTATGAGGACGTGCTCAACGTTTGCGCATTCGGTTTGTCACGCCGGTGTCAGTCAAGCCACGGCCACATGAGGCTGTCTCATTCAAAAGATGTGCAACATTAACATTGAGTTTTTTGTCCGCAGTTATCCCGAAACCAATTACAAATGTCGGGCTTCAGGATGTTACACATCGACCCAAGCTGACGTTCAGAACTGAAAACTAGAGTCAACATAACAAAACACAACATTTCTCGAAAAACGTGGCTTCTGCGAGGGCCGGGAAGAACACGGAGTTCTTGGAGGGCTTTCTAAGGTAATCGGTGTTTTATTGTAACTAGGGCTATGGTACATATTCCACCCATAACACTATTCCAATTATTAAGGCCCTACGTAACAGCTTCGCACTTTCTTCGACTCGGGCCTCGGATTTCGCATCTCGATTTTGGAGTTTGGATTTTCGGGCTTGGGGTTTAGGCGTTTGGATTATGCTGTCCCTGGAAGATTTAGAGTCCTGGGGCGAAGGTACACATGTTAGAGCTCGATGCTTAACTTGAAGCTTACAGGAGCCAAGCTTTGCTGCTGACGAAATGTTCATCACCTGAGAACAACCAGCTACACCAACATGCCAGTAGGGCTTATAGCTTATAGGGTTTGGGGTTTAGGGCCCAAGCCCAAAACCCTAAACCCTAGCCTTATAGGGTTTGGGGTTTAGGGGTACCCTAAACGACAAACCCTGAACCCTAGGGTTTATAGGGTTTAGGGTTATGTATTGGCCCAGGCACATGGTATTGGGCGCCTGCCCCGGCTCTTCCGGGTGCAGGTGGCCGCCACACTTGGGACCTTGGTGTAAGATTCACCACATGGCAGTTTCCGAACATGAGGGACCCTAACATAGTACCCTAAGTGGTTCTCTAAGCTAGGCTCGCTTTGAGGGTCCTTTTGTAGGGGTGCCGTGCCAGTTTGGGGACCTACTGTAAGAAGGGACCCTCATGTAGAGAATTACTCAGATAGATCAATAGGGTATTTCAGGCTTCCACTCAGAGTGGTAATCCTTCTGGCTGTGGCACCCAAAACTGGGCGAATTGGCAACGAATGGTTCAGGATTCAGCGGCGGCAGTGCACTTTGCGAGCGCGACCTACACAGATCCATGGCCATCCGAGACCCGGTCAAGCCAGAATTTGGAAAGCACTTACCACCCTACCTGCACATGATTGAAATTGTTAAGAACATCACGAACAGAGGTGAAGTTCATCTGAGTTCTTCAGTCGCTACCTTCCATGGAACCTTGATTGATTCCACATGCAATCGCAGACCAGAATTACGAAGCAAACAGCAGAATTGGAAACCTCTGCACGATGACAAATGCTTCCGAACCCCTCACTACATTTGTGGACCTGCACCGGAAGATAGGAATGGGAATCGGAGATATTGAGTGTTGCAAGGCCCGACAGACTTCGCAAGTACCTTCAAACTACCAAATCCTACTTTTCGTAGGATCCCTGTAATTTTCATAACCTACAGAAAAATAGGCTATGGTAGTTCAAGGTAGGCTGTAATTGTTATAAGGTACCCCCAGCTAGTGTACCTATGATCCTGATACGGAGCCCCTCATGAAGAGACTAAACCGTAGCATACGCTACTATAACATAGGCCCTTGATTGAAAGCCTTATGATCCCCGCTGAAACCCTGAAAGAGCCACATCATGAGGCCTTTGCAGTAACCGCAATTGGAATGAGGGGAACAATATACCACAACTAGAACAGAACCTTAAGGAATAGAACTAAATAGTTAGTCATTGTTCATAAACCCTATACTCTAAACCCTAAACCCTATACTCTATACTCACCCTATACCATCCCATACCCCCTTCCTGCAGCAGCCGCAGCATGGAGCCAGCGCGCCGAAGACGGCACCGTCAGCGACGCGAAGCCGAAGATCAGGTTTAGCCTTGGATCCCCTGCTGTGGGTTTAGACCTGAAGGTTTTCAGGTTTAAGGTGTATAACTCTCTTCTTCAATAGCCAGCTCTGTCGGACGTCAGGGGATGGCTCACTCTTACCTCTTGCATGATATGGTCAGGCCCTCGGTCGTGCTGGGTTTCGGATTCTCTGAAGTCCAGGGGAATCCATGAAGACCCGTCGAACCGACCGCCAGACGGAGCAAAGAGCCCAAGGTTAGTTCGTAGCCCCTTTATAATAAGGGGCTCCTTTTTCTACTATTCGGCTTGAATAAGGGGCCCGTAAACCAAAAAGGACACTCAGGAACCTAGAGTTGTAGGCACGTCTCCGCCATGCAGAGGCGAAAACACACAACAACATGCCGCAGAACACACCCACAACCAGCCTTTCATACGAATCTCCTGCGGGTTCAGAGTTGTAGGGCTCACGGCTTCAATATTCTGACGCTCAGGGCTTGAGGATAGGGCTCAGGGGAGTCTTCTAATTCCTAAACCCGAAACCCTAAACCCAAAGCCCTGAAGGCATGGACCCAAAGACGAGGTCTCATTTGGGGGCAGCCAAGCCGCTCCACTGAGTAGCTGGTTGTTCAGCCTAGCAGGCCCAGAGACTCCAAAACCCCTTAATTGAGGAGTATTCCTTAAAGCATAATAGGAACCCTAATAAGATTTAAGATATAGTCCTTAATCCAGGGGTATTAGGGGGTAAAGGCATACATACATACGAAAATACGTACATACGTGCATACATGCATGCATACACACATGCGTATATATATATAGAGTATACATACACATATATATATATACACACCTACATATTTGTGTGTATGTAAATCTATTTATGTACCTATCTGTCTGTTTAGGTACCTATCTATCTACCTATGTACTTGGAGGCACGTATGTGTGTCAACTGTGGGAGTGCAGGGCACTTCGGGTCCAGGGTTTGGGCTTCGGGATGGGTTTAGTTCAGGCGAAGAAACCCGGGAGGATCCAAAAAGTAGATCCCCTAATGGGGGTTCCTATCAAGTACCCTTAGTAGTATAGGGTCCCAAATTAGGGGATCTACTTTTTAGATCCTCCCGGCGTCCCTCGCCGCGAGGAACAGATCCCTGAACCTTGCTGCGGGCCAGATCTGAGGGCTTCTGCGTTCCTGACTGCGGTCCTGGAATTCAGGATCTTACCGCCTGGGGCATTTAGGATCCATCATGTCTGAAATTCTCGTATGGAGGATGAAGCTCCGTTCCAATTCCCGGAGTGCCTCAGGTAGCTCTTGAGCTCGTCGTTCCTTGGTGAAAGGCGGGCTAGGTTGTGAGACTTTCCATGCCTTGAGGCTTGACAGCTTGAGGTTGAGAGCAAGAGCTGGTTTCGAGAAAGCGCGGCGAAGAGTTCTGAGTTCGCCGGGTAAAGAAAGACGTCTCGCATTGCACGACATTCCTGGGATTTCGTCGCCTGGTGCTGCCCAATCGTGCACAACGCACATACTGCAGGGGTCCTAATGATTGCAATAGGGTTTTGGGCTGCACTATGCTGTAACTCTATAAAAATAAGACTACACGGGCACACTAGTAATGTAGGAGCCTTAATAATTAGAATAGGGTCGTGGGGGTTCCCTAATTATAGTATAATGTAACCCCCAAACCCTGTTCTAATTATTGAGGCCCCTGCAGTACTAATTCTTCCGACTCTACACTGCCTCTCGCTATCAGCGGCTTCCTGAAACGGCCCTAACCGAGCCGAAAACCTGAGACCTAGACTAAGTTCCTGAGTAGCCCCTCAATAATAAGGGTACTCTCTTTCCTACTATTCGGCTTTACTAAGGGGCCCCTAAAGGGCAAAAGAGTGCCACTCAGGAACCTAGACATAGAAGTTTTGCATAAGTTTATGCACCCCAATACGGGGCCCAACTCCAAACCGCGCAACTAAACTCAAGCCCGAAACCGCAAATCCTACGCCCGACTTGGCGAAGCTGAGAGGCGTTTTCCGATCCAGGTGGCGCAGAGTGGCCTCAGGGAGTACATTTGACATATGAGTCAGTGAAGGACAACCAGGAAGAACAAGACAGACAGTAATAGCAGATCATAGTCATGGCCATCAGCATCGCCACGACATCAATGTATGCAGACTGACCAAACTAGGAGGGATGGAACATAAGTGCACCCGCCCGTAGCAAGCAAAGCTTGTCAACGTAACTATCACAACCTAACATACGACCTACGACAGCACGCTGCCCGGACACGAGCACACGAGCAGCTTCGGAACAGACTTCGGCATCCAGCGCCCAACACCCCAACTAAGGAAGCTGAAACTTCAATCCTCCAGCTGCTGACACTCCACTAAATCTCCCACAGCAAACACTGCTCATTTGGCAAGGCTCTTGCAGGCTTGCAAACAGATAAGAGGAGGGCAGGAAGAAGAAAAGGCAGCAAGTATGTTGCTTCGCAGAGAGGCTTGTTTCTTGCGTAGGGCCTACGGGGCATATGGGCATAGGGTGGGGTCCTGGGTTTAGGGCTGAGGGTTTCGGGTTTAGGGTTAAGATTGCAGGTTTAGACAGCATGGCGATGACACGGAAGGACCTATGCAGTAAACATAGAAAGGCAGCCAACTTCGAATAAATCTTAAGCTCAACTTCAATCCTGGAAACCCTATCCATATCTCGGACCTGCTTACAGCTTAAATGGAAACGAGAGGTTGTTCTAAACCAGCCTTACCAGTGGGCGCCTATCCAATGATGGCTGCATATGATGGTTATCAAGTTACCTTCCGCGTGAACAACTAGTAAAGTAACTAGTATAGGCTTTCCCTTTGGCCTAAACAGCCTTAAATCGGGGCGCCTCTAGCTGCCGCCGTGCGGAGGAATCTGCTGGGCGGGCGGCCTTGCTTTACGGTTTAGGCGCCGGGGTTTGGGTTAGGGGTTTAGGGCTTTAGGGTTTAGGGTTTGGGTTTTGAAACAGGATTTTGTGTAGGATGCACTTGGGCGATACTCGGACTGCGGAAGTAAGTAACTAGGCTATCACCTCCAAAAATCATCCCTTCGCGACTTCGTGGCATCCAGGAGCATGCCAGATTCTGTGCCCAGACAAGAAAGCAGCTATAGTAATTTCACGAATATAGACCATCATAACACTTATACTGTGATACCCTGACAGTACCCTTATGGTGCCTTTAGGAGTAATTACCCTTATATACTCCTATGATGCACGACGCCACATTCAGAGGTCAGAAGGGTCTGCAGATAGTTAGTGCCAGAAAGACTGGCAATGATTGCAGAACCATGCCTTTTGCCACCTTCACGTGGAAGAACCTGCTACACAGCATAATAAAAGTAAAACGTAATTAAGACCAAATGCTAGCACAGATCGGAAGAATGCGAACATCTCTTAAATTAACGGATGCAGAGGTCGGAAGAAGCCCAAGCCCTCATAGAAGCTGCCCAGGTACCAGTGGCTCAGGCGGGGCCGTGGCAGGCGCTGTGAAAGCGGCATCCTTCTCTTCCTGCGAGGTGCCTATTACTGTACTCCCTGGTGCTTAGTAGGGGATGGAGGAATGGATTATGGGGACTAGTATTGGGGATTATATAGGGGCTACTATAGGGATCCATTTCCCCATTCCCTACTATGCACTAAGGGGTATTGTCTCCATTGTAGTTCCTAATTGGGATCCTATAAGGTAACCCCAAAAAGGAACCACAAGGGAGATTACAGCTGGAATTGAAGCTACGATGCCAGCTGTTTCTTTGACTCAATCCTGCAGTCCGGCATTTTGAAAAGCAACTTGCAGGATCGAGAACCCGAATATGGGTTTAGGAGCCTGGGAAAATTAAAGGACAGCCTACCGTTCTGCTGTCAAATTGACGATCGATCGGTGGACCCAGCTCTTCATTATGGCTTGCCTTTGTTTCTTGAAGGGCCTTCTTCCAGGTCGAGAGGGCTTCGGTCGCAGGGCCTTTAAGAAATCGAGGGTTTCTTGGAAACTTCAGGTTCAGGGATGAAGGCTTAGGATCTAAGGTATGGCCGACCCCAACAGTATGTCGGATAATAGCCGGGCCATTCTTCTACCTACTTTTGGAAAGGTGTCGGCACAAAGACGTTTGGGGGTTTGGGTAGGCCCTAAACCCTCAACCCTCATCCTTCTCCAGAGCACAGAGGGCAGCAGCCACGTGCTTACCTTGGGCCGCCAAAGTCCGAAAAGAGGGCTCTACTACAAGGGTTCTAGAGAGCTCCTGTAACTTCGGAGGTGCTATAGTGCCGTATAACTAAGAGGGTTCTATAACGGTACCAGAAGCGTACTGTAAAGTTACTATAGTAGCAGCTTAAGCTTAGGGTTCGATCACGGCATACTTCTAATATGGGGCCTTGATAGTCAGAAGAGTGCTCTTTGGGGTGGTACTATAGTGTAGATCCAAAACGAGGACCACAGGGGAAGATTCTTCCACATAGTTCCGACCTCATATTGGGGAGACGCTGGCTTCAACTTGGGAAAGTGAGCCGGTCCGGAATTGAGTCTCAACTTCGTTGAGGGAAATGTTTTTTTGATTTTTCAGCTAAGCATTGCACACCTCCGGAACATGAAAGCCGTTTCAATTCCAGGCATCTTCAGCAACCGCATTCAGGTGTAGGCTCCGACTTCATGGTGCTTGAAATGTATAAACTCCCGTGCGCTATCGAGCTGCATCTAGCAGGAAGCTGAAAGCTCAAGTGGCACTTTTACCCGCTCTGAACCCTATACCTATACCCTTACACTAGCACTGCACCAGCCTTGTGGCAAAGCAAGGAACGGCCAAATCACCGATCCCAAATCACACACCTATCCGCATGATCCGGAACTCAAAACAAAAGCACACGCACAGCAAAGCTGCAACCACGTAAGTGTAAATACGTACATGATGCACTTTGCCTTGGCTACTCTTGGACAGCTTAAGCCGGGTGGCAATGGCCTTGCAACCGACAACTGCACTCTGCACCGAGGTCGTCCTCGGTTTGTAACCCTTCCCCGAGCCACACCATCGGTTTAGGGTTTAGAGGTTTAGCGCACGAAGCCAAAAACCCATGCGATGTGCAGCGTTCAGGGTTTCACGCCATAAGACAACGTCCGAGGTCCTGAACCCAACAGCTACTGAAGCCTGTAAACCCAAAGCCACGTCCCGGGTTCGGTAGCGCTAGCTCGCTCGGAAGATGACTTGAAAGAAAGCCTTGCAGCCTCTCTTTCCAGGTGCCGGACGTTGCGCTTGTATCACGATGCATCCATGCACAACGGTGAGTTTGGGGTTCAATTGAGGCAGGGCGTGCAGGGTTCATAGTTTAATGTTGGGCATCAAGGTCTCAGGAAACGGAGTCCAACTCCAAGCCATGTCGGTGACTGCATGCATCGTTAGAAGTGTAGCAAAACTGTAGGAAGTCTTACCCACCAACTAAGCCACCGAGCCGGTCTTAGACTATCATGAACTGCATGATTAAACTACAGGCCGATGTCCTATTCCTTGCACATGAGCACGCACATAAACGCCAATTCTAAAGCCTATGCGCTGCCTAAGGGCCTTACCCTGGCTCCACGACTGGGGCCGCACGTTCGCCACCGAAACTTTCGGCGATGAATGTCGATTTCCGAGTTGGGATTTGGACAGAAGAGTGACCCTGGGTTCCTTTTGAGGGTCCTTTAAAGGGTACTATAGGGGTTCCTTTAAGGGATCAAAAAGGGTTACGTAATTCTGGTTTGGGGTTTAGGTGGATAAAGATCATGCGAGCAGCCGAGAGCTGGAGCGTCACCTGGCGACTTCAATTTCCGCCCAAGGGATGTCAAGCGCCAAACCTGTCTACTTTGTGAACGCATAGGCGCGCGCGTGTGCATGTGCATAGTTGTATAAAGTTGTTTATGATGAATAAATCAATAACACATGAATAAGCGAAAAAATAAGTAAATATGTATGTTTTCATACAGGTGTGTATATATGATTTTTGATGGCATATATGCATATTGACTATGTACTTAAGTCAATTTACTAATACAACTGCAGCTGTCTATTTGTGTGCTTGCTTGACGTGGGAGTCAAGCCGGAGCAAACCCGAAACCCGGAATCGCTTATCAGCAATGCCCGAACCCGTCATGCTTTGTTTCGGTAACTTGTAGAACCCTTGTAGAACCTTCTAGAACTTGTTGTTGAAATGTAGAACCCTTAGGATATTAACCGTGCAGCACCCTTATACAAACCCTTATAGAACCCTTAAAGTGCTGGAACAGAGCCCTTATTATAATACCCATGCAGTACCCTTACAAAGCCTTACAGAGAACCCTCAGGATATGGGAGTTTCCGAAAATTAGGGGTACCTTATTTTGGGGTCCTTGTAATACGGATCTACAATTTAGGGTACTATATTAGGGTCCCCTATCTGCGGAAACTCCCATATTCGTATAGCCTTATAGCATCCTTATAGTCCTCCCCCCAGACACCACCTGCTCGGGAGGTCCGAAGGGGCCGCGCACCTCGAAGAGCCTCCTTGGCACTCCATCCCTCTTGGGGCTTTGGGTTTAGGGTTTAGGGTTTAGGGATTCTTGGACTTTTGTTGTGGACGTAATTAGTGTTTAGGGGGTCCATTTAAGTGACGATAAGAGCTCTATACCTGTACTTTACACGTAGTGTGGGCTGCACGGGCTGAAGAGTCGTGGGCTCATCTCCTGCATCTTAAACCAAGCCCCCGACAAGCACTGGCATGCAATATATGGGCTTTAATATTGTATAGAAAAGGGTATTGAGGTACATCGCAGTACAGCTGTATGCGGACTACCAGGGGAAATTCTTACCGACTAGTCTGTACCTGAAATCTAGGCCCCCACCCCTAAACCCTTTTTAAACACTCTATATAAACCCAAAACCCCAAACCCTAAACCGAAACCCAATGTCCAACCTGCCTCACCCCAGACCGCCGCGTGGGCGCCGTCGAGGCAGTGGCGGGCACGGTAGGGGCAGCGGACGCCTCGCCTCCAGATTCTTGCTCCAAGGAAAATTAATAACAATACTAGACGAGGACTGACAATGACAACAACAATAAGCTCAACAACACTGATAGTAATAACAAGAAGAAGAACTTAACTACTGACTACCAATATTGATCGTTCCCGTGGTAGTTCAGGGCTTGGGGTTTTCTGGCATTGTAACAAACGCAAATGTAGTGCAGCATATGGCACCCTAAATCTCAGTCTTGGTCCAATGTTCGGGCTCCTTGAAGGCTAAAACACACCAGCCAGGCACCATTGCGAAGCCTCGAGAAACGAACCCAACAGCGGACGGCACAGAGAAAGCCGTACGTACCAAAAATCAGGAACTCCAAACCCTGAACCCCGAAACCCCTTTTGGGACAATAGCCAGCGACGAACCCCGCAGTTTCTTGGAGGCTGCCATGCTACTCATACACGAAACCATGCATGTCCGTCATGAATCTGAACATTCCGCGTTGTGGACAATGCAGGGCGTTGTTCGTTAACAGCGTGTTTCGCATTGAATAACCCTAAACAACGCTTCTCTTCTAGGTTTCACTTCAACCCTAAACCTTAACCCCGAAACCCGAAACCCTAAACCCCAACCCTAAACCTCAAACCTTAACCCCGAGACTCCCGAGCCCCAGAATCATCCCAACACTTCCGAGCCTCCGATGTCCTTGGGGACGACTGAGCCATCCTGCATGAAGGTTCAGGGCTTAGGGTGCAGAGCTTCGGGGGTCTAGGGGAGCATGCAGAAACACGGTTCACAGTCGAGGGTTTGAATTAGTTTCAAGAACTGTTGGGTAAGACTACTGCTGCTTGCAAAACTAGACTATTCAACATGATAACTGATAGACATGATAGACATACTGCGACGAATTTTACTACAAATACATCAGAGAGACACTAACAATAGTAGTGAACATTGACTGATGCATCCTGGAAGAGTAGGCGGCCAGCAGTGATGCAGTCGTCCCCGAGGGCCTGCCGGCTGTCGGCTTGCGCATTTAGGGGGTGTTAGGGCCTGGGGTGTTCTTTGCTTAGGGTGGGCTTAGGATTTGGAGTCGTTCATGGCTTTTTTGGGGGCTCGGGAGTCTAAAGCCTCTTAAGGGTTAACGACTTAGGGCTTCGAGTTGAGACCCAGAGACTCCAATATCCCTTCATTAAGGAATATTCCTTAAATCATATTAGGGATCCTACTATACTTTAAGATATATTCCTTAATTCCTTAATTAAGGGATATCGGAGTCTCTGTGGAGTTTCCGGGTTGCTTCAGGATGGAAAGCAGAGCCCCCCAAGCCCAGAAGCTCCTGAAGCCCTCAACTACGCTACGATTCCTGTGTTGCTGAGTTCATAAGGCCCTTAAAAAGTGTACACTTGTATTCTTAGAGTGGGTAACATTATCCCAAAAAGTGTAAAGTGTATCCACTCAGCTACTAAGATTCAGGGTTCGACTTTGCAGCTTGTGACAGCCTCGTTTGTGGAAGCGGAGTACCGGGTCATCATTGAAGAGCCCCTCGGAGTCTACAAAGCTTCGAGCCCCCAGGTCGGGGTTTAGGGTTTAAGGTTTTGGATTTAGTGCTTAGGGCGTTTAGGGTTTAGGGACAGCTTCCAGAAAAAGGCCTGCTCCCAACTACAAGTAGGTCATTCCTCGCAGCTCACAATGCATAGCGAACCGAGCCTGTGCTGCCACAACTCCCAAAGGCATGTCCAGAACCAAGAAGCCTAAACGCCCACCTGAAGGGTCACTGGTGCTGATAGGTAGGCGTAGTTGTTCAGTGCCTGACAACCTACTTGCAACTATGCATGACCCCAAAAAACCTCAATGGGAAAGGCCTATGCAACCTTGATCAGCCCGGAATCAGACACGTAAAACCATACAAGCAAGCCATGTGGTATGCCCAAAAGCTCAAGTAAGCTCCAAGTAGTCCAAATAAACCCTGGAGCTGCGAGAAGGGCAACGAATTCGGCCTCCAGTGCTCGCCGCACAACCTTCGCGGTCAGGACTTGCGGCTGAGAATGCGGAGCATAGGGTTTCTCTGACGGTTGGAGTTTAGGGATTCGGATTTTGGTTGCGGGCTCCAGGGGTCTAGGAGGGTATCTTCACTGGCATTCACATGATCATTGGCAGTATCGTAACATTCACGACTCAGCACTATCGCCACACCTCATTGCACTGCCTTGCGGTTCCTATTGTTCTGACTACTCTACCTGCCACTCCGGCTGCGACGACGAGCACGAGGAGGAGCAGCAGGACGACGACTGCAACTACTAATACTAGCCACCAGTCCAAGTCTTTTGGCAGACTACAACAGGTTGACTCGCGTGTCTACGCCACCGGAGATCCGGCGACTTCCTGGTGTCAATCTATGAACCACTTATTGAAAAAACAGCAGCTATGTTACGCACTTTACCAAGACTGGTAACAGGGTTTACCCGTGACAATGACACCCTAAACCCTCAAGGATCCTGCACGCCCAAATCCCAAATGCTACTTTCACCTTCTCCCTCAGCGCTTCCGGAAGTTTCAAGCCTGCTTGAAACCCATCTTGGCGAGAGATGCCAACACACACAGCTCCACACGACGGACCGCACCCTCTACCGAGTTCTGACCACACATCCCCCTCAAAGCCCGACTGCCATCGTGAAAACCCAGTGATTGGAGTTGTGGCCACTCTGCTGCTGCGAGCCTTGAGGCCACAGTGTTGGGGAGATTGCTGCAACCTGAGGCATACACTTCGTGCAGGTTCGTGATGACCGCTAGGACCCTGCTAGAAAGCCCTACTGCTGTAAATAAGTACGAGTCTGTTAACTTTGGCCACCCAATCAGTTTTACAGCTCTTGGGATCTGGGGTCTGGATTTATGGGTCACTGCCATCGCTACAGCAAAAGGGCGACAAAAACAGATGGGCCTCCCGCGACCACGCTTCATCCCAAAGAGATGCTAATCTCCTGCACTTGTAGTGATGACGATGACGAACACGTGGTAGCGATGATTTCGCTGCCGGACGAGGATGTTGATGGTGCTGGTGCTGACAAAGCTGACGATGATGATGATGATAGTGAGGGTGATGGTGATGATGATGAAGATGATGATGATGCTGGTGGTGGTGGTGATGATGATTCACCCCGTCGTCATCAGCGCAGTCATAGACATGTTGACTCAAAGGCTGAGGGATTCATGGTGTGCATTGGCGTGGAGTTCGCGCAGCCTCGCAACGGTGTATGGCGGTCTGCACAAGATCCTCGAGCTAAGACACCGTTTGATCTAGAATCTAGAGGAGGGTTCTTCTACGATTATCTGTTGAAGAAACTTCCCTGTTCGTCCGTTTCTGACAACGATGTTGACTGTGCTAACATTAGCACTTCCACCCTGCTTTTTGTTGCAAGGATGACGACGGCTGCTATCAGTACCTTTGCAAAGGAGACCACCGCACATGGCAGCCTTCCATCGCCTGCAACTCGAAAACTGCGACAGCGAGACTCCCCAAACCAAACACTAATGAAATGCCCGCGTGTTGCCTGACCGACGTATAATACGATTTGCACGGGCCTGAGCAACTCGAATCGGCTTGTGCGATAGAGACTGCCCCACAACTGCAGAAGGGCGTGAAAACGAACGCAGAACGCTATTTCTTGAAGCTCCTGTCCTGAACTCCCCAATTCCCCTATGAAGCCAGCTAGGCGCCCATCAGGTGCAGGCGAAGCAGAGCGGCTCCTGTGAGGGAAACGGGATTCAATTTCTTTTTCACCAAGCACCCAGACGCAAGGCCCAAAGAAGCAGCAACTGCAGAACTTACGCTTTTGACGGGCAACGGTCGTTTTTGTTGCCTGGAGCCAATATACCACGACATTCAGCCTGGAAGCAAAGGCGTGACTTCTTTACGAGTTCAGGACCACGTAGTAATGGTTCCTGTTCTGCTGGAACTTGTAGAGGTTTGTTTAATGTTGTCGCAGAAGATCCCCTGCGAAGGAGTAGTAAGTTTATCCTATACATCTTCGTTACGAACTTGATCTGCAGGTGTCTGTATTCTGCTCTGCCTTGCCGACACATGTATACATCCATAAAGTCCATAAATGTACAGATATGCGCGTGTGTGGTAGAAAGACAAAGCTAGAGAGATAAGGCAACAATGTGGGACATAACATGCCCCGCAATCGCAAAACACAACATACCACCAAGAAAAGCACGTCAAATTGCTTACGCTTACCAAAGACAGCAAACCCCAGGCAAGTAGAACCAACCCCCAATCATAAATCAAGACCATTGGCCACGCTAAATTACAAAGCCCTAATAGTTCCTAAACCCTAAACCCTTAAATTCCTAAACCCTAAATTACTAAACCCCCTAAATCCCGAACCCGAAACCCGAAACCCTTGTGCCGGCCTGGAGGAGTTCTCGAGCCTGGCGCGCTTGGCCACAGGCGATGGCGAAGTGGAGGGCCGCTTGGACCGGGGCGAAGGGATCTGGGAGGCTCGTACTGCAGGGACCCTAATAAATAGACTAGGGTTCGGTTAAAGGGTTCCTTAGAGGGCTATATACTATAAGGGATCTATAGTAGGGTAGTAATATAGGGGCCTTCAGTTTTGGGGCCCAGTATACTATACTTAGAATAAGGAACCCCAAAATAGTATAGGTAATTGTTTAGGCCCCTGTAGTAGGCTTCTTTAACAAAAGGCCCCTGTTTGGACAATCTGGTTTTTGTAGTTGTGTGTAGAGTTCTTTTGGGTCTTGCGGTTGTGGCGGGTGTTACAAGGTTTCAGACTTTTGGGTCACTAAGTTGTAGGCTTGTCGGAGTTTTGCAGTTTGCAGGCTTCTGCTGTAGGTCTCAGGGTTTGTGAGCACCTTTCAACGTTGAAGGCCCAAAAGCCCTCAAAGCCAGAAGCCTCAAACCCAAGCCACAACCCAAAGTGACTCAACCCGAACACCCAAGCGCAGCTGTCCAGCACCTGGACTTCAGACAGCAACGCTGGCAAAGGCTCAAGATGAAAACCCTGGAAGTTCAGCAAACCCTGCGACGCCACCTCAAAACCCTAAACCCCCAGAAAAGCCAAACGCCCAAAACAGCCCGAAACACAATCTCCCAACATGTTTCCGCTGCACTTCATTTCATCCTCAGCTTCCCTAAACCCTAAACCCTAACCCAAACCCCTAAACCCTAACCCCTAACCCCTAAACCCTAAACCCTAACCCCTAACCCTAAACCCTGATCCCAAACCCCTAGACCCTAACCCCTAACCATAAACCCTGACCCCAAACCCCTAAACCCTCAACCCTAACCCCTAAACCCTAACCCCTAACCCTAAACCCTGACCCCAAACCCCTAGACCCTAAACCCTAACCCCTAAACCCTAACCCCTAACCCTAAACCCTGACCCCAAACCCCTAAACCCTAGCCCCTAACCCTAAACCCTGACCCCAAACCCCAGACCCTAAACCCTCACCCCTAAACCATAAACCCGAACCCCGAACCCTAAACCCTGACCCCAAACCCCTAGACCCTAACCCCTAACCCTAAACCCTGACCCCAAACCCCTAGACCCTAACCCCTAACCCTAAACCCTGACCCCAAACCCGTAGACCCTAAACCCTAAACCCTAACCCCTTACCCTAAACCCTGACCCCAAACCCCTAGAACCTAACCCCTAACCCTAAACCCTGGCCGCAAACCCCTAGACCCTAAACCCTAACCCTAAACCCTGACCCCAAACCCCTAGACCCCTAGACCCCTAAAGCCTAACCCCTAAACCCTAAACCCTCCCCGCGAGACTCTGCACCTGCAGTTTTTGCAGCTCGGCCCGCTCCTCCCCAACGGAAAGACGCCCTGAAGGCCGGTGAGGCGTTCGGCAAACGCTTCGCGTCCGAAATTTCAAAGCGGTGTAGGGCACAGCGTCTAGGAGTTTGGTGTTTGCAGAGTTAGGGGTTTAGGGTTTTGGGTTTTTGGTGTGTATAAAGTTTGGGGTCCAATACTTAGAGCCTAAAGCATGCATTCCCGAAGTTTCAAACTCCCGGATAGGATCTGAGCCCGGAACCGAGGTGTAAGATGCAGGACAGGAGCAGAACACCTAAATCGCAAACTCACCAAACCCTCGACGCTCCGTGCTGGTTGAGGATGTAGGTCTTAGGGTGCTAAAGGTTTAGGGCTTAGGGTTTAGGGCTTAGAGTTTAAGGCTTCGGGTTTCGGGTTTAGAGCTGAGGCTCCGTATGCCTTCGCTTTCGCAAGACATGCCCAAGGCTGCCGCATAGAACCCCTCCACATCAGCCTCTGATGTAAGCAACAATAGGCTTCATGCAACATCATAACCCCAAACACAAGAGCAATAGAAACGGCAGTAAGAGTGGTCGACATATGTGGAAATGATACTCACGAGTTTAATAAAACCCTAAACCCTAAACCCTGAACCCTAAACCCAGAACTCTGAACTCTGAACCCTGAACCCTAAAACCGTAAACCTAAAATCCTAAACCCTAAACCCCTAAACCCTACAACCCTAAACCGCGGTGGCGGTTGCCAGTTGGCCTCGTGGCTCCTCGCCACTTTCCAGCTGTGCAAGGCAGCGCCTTGCCTTGGCCATGTAAGCGTCGCTCGCAGACCTTGGAAAGCGTAGGGAAAGGGTTTCGGGTTTAGGGCTTATAGGGCTTATAGGGCTTTTGGGGATTAGGGCTTATGGGGTTTAGGGTTTGGGGTTTAGGGTTTAGGATTTCGGGTTTAGGGGGGTCCAAAGTTCAGCGCTGCGGGGTTCTGGTGTTTCGAGATCGGGAATGAGGCTTCAAGGTGGAAGGCTGGCCGGCATCAAACAGACTACCCTCACCCCCAACTCCTCAAGCCTAATCCAAAACCCTAGTTTTGAAGCCCAACCCCCCCCCCCCCAAGTAGACTCTAACTCTTGTAGCCAAAAGCCCTCAGAACTCCACCCAAAGCCTGCAGCGAAGCCCTCCGCGTTGCTCAGAGGCTCAAGGCTAAGTAGAGCCAAGGATCTGAATTGAGAGCACGTGCTCATAGTCTGCTCTGGCCTCTTCTTTGCTCGGGGCTCTTTGAGGGTTCTGTCTATGACGGATCCATCTAAGGGGTTTTAGGGTGTAGCGGCGTAGCGGTTTGGGATTTGCCGGTTTCGGGTTTGTTTTGGGGTTGAGGGTTTGTGAGTCTTAACAAGCGGTTCAGTGTTTACGTTAGGGTTTGGGCCCGGATTAGGGTTTAGGTTTAGGTTTGAGGATACGTTCTGTTCGGCTCATGCATAGGTCCGCGATCAGAAGTAAGATCAGGAGAGGAAGGACCAGTAAGCAAGGGGCCCCTAGACCCAAAACCATGCCATAGCCAAGTGCCGTACTGCGAAGAGCGCAAGGATTTGACTCCTCTTGGCCGAGTTTATCTGAACCCTAAACCCTAAACCCTTATACACCCTAAAACCTTAAACTTTAAACCCTAAAAGCCGCGGTGAACCGGATTTGCGAGACTCAAATCGACTGTCGAGCTAGCCGGAGCAAAAGCGGAGAGAGCAGGCTTTCTCGCACTACACAGGCTGCCTAGCCCCTTTACCCTGAACCTTTACCTTAAATCCCTAAAGCTAAACCCCTAAAGCCTAAACTAAATAACTAAACCCTAACCCTGAACCTTAACCCCAAGCCCCTGAAGCCTGAAAACCCTCAATATCCCTAATTCATGAGCTGGCCTTGCCGTAGAGCTTCTCGGCTTCTGCACCAGTGGCAGATTGGGCCAACTTCCGGTGAATGCCACCGCGGCTCATCCACACCTGAAGGGCGGTGAAATCTCGGACGGATGTCGCCTTATAGCGACATTTTGCATTGCAATCACCATACCACCACATCAACATTATGGACATCACTTCACTGGCAAGTGTGCTATCCGGTCGTCTTGTCACCAACGTGTATTTCGTGGATGATGCTGATGTTTGTTAGCTCACTGGAGAAGCCCTACAGACACTTATCTGAATCCGAGGACCCAAACCAAAACCCCAAATCCTGAACGCGAAAACCCTGAACACTGAAACCCGCACACCCTAACACCTGAGCCCCGAAGCCCCAAACACTTATCTTCCAAACCCGAAGCCCTATATAAAACCACTAAAACCCTAATCCCGAAGCAAACCCCCATAAACCCCCGAATCCAAAGCCCCTAAAACCGAAACCCCTAAACTCCAAACCTCCGAAGAAGTCAAAGCTCCCGTCGCGATCGACATTACCCGGCCTTGGGCCACCGGGATGCGTCAAAGCCATCCGTTGCACCTTTTAGGGTCCAGGGTCTGTTTGTTTAGAGTTCGTGGACTTCGGCGTTTCGATCCTGTGGCCAAGCCCTCGGCCCTTACCGCATGCCCCGTGCCAGTTCAAGACACGATTACTGTTGCCAACAGCATGTTGCTGTTGGCATTTGGGCTGGCACTAGATATTTGCAGTTGTGCAGCCGTGCCACCACCATTATCATTGTATGAAAACCCACATCATATTGGTCACTGGCTACTAGCTTCAGACAGACTTTGTAAAAGCTTGTGAAGGGCCCGCCTTCGAGGTTGGTAATCTCTTGGATGTCGGCGAGGGCATCTTGCAGCAGGCCCATGCCCACATAGCAGTGCCTCGAGTGAGCAGCGTGTCGACCGAGCGCAATTTTGAGAACGTTATGAAGTGGAGAGTTTTCGAAAAAAAGCCCAGCACACACTCTCAAACATATCTGGGAAACGCTGTACACACACACACACGAAAACGCTCATCTTCCCATGGTACCACTCCAAGCCTAAGCCAAGACCCTCCAATCCTAAACCCTCAGCGCCAAACCCTCCAGCTGACATTTTCAAGATTTTTCAAGCTCTCAAGGGCCCTGAACCCCCTGAACCCGATCTCCTAAACCCTAAACCCTTGACCCCAGGCTCCCTCGCCGGAAACCCCAGACTCCTGAGCCCGAAAGCCTAGAGTTCCTCAACCCCAAACCCCTGTAGACCCTTATGTCTACACCTGAGCGATCAAATCAGCATTATAACATATATAACCATATAAAACCATATATATGTATGTATATAACCATATATGAACTACGCCGAGGTGCGCCCGGTTCAGCAGCGCCGAGCACCGAAGCCGCCCCGGAGACAGCCTAATGTGGGAATCTACTCGAAGGATCAGGCGGATCAGGCAACGTAGTGCGTAGGGTAGGGGTCTCCTTGTGTGCGTGTCATGGACTTTAGACGGGTTCATAGGGGTTATAAGGGGGCTCTTAGTACCTTTGCTGGGGTTGTCTTGCTTGAGACACGACTATAACAATAACCTAACTGCTCAGTCCCTAATCAGTCAACTACACAACCACAAGAAGGTTTGAACAAAGAACCACTATGTACATACAACCAATACATAGATAAGCTTCCCAAGCCCGAACTGTCAAATGTGGAGAAATACAGGCAGCTTCTGAGAGCCACTCAACCGATTCAACCTAAGCTGTAAGCCCTAAACTCTGCAATCAAAAACACCAACCCCTTCCCGGACCCCCCAACTACTCTCTAGTATACCCCACGATTAAGGGCCATTAGGGCTCTGTCAAAGGACCCTTAGGGGGTCCTGGTTCAGACTAACAAAGAGGCCTTAATAAGCAGAATAGGGTTTGGGGGCGCTATACTTATAATAAGGAACCCCCACATAATAGTACCGGTATTTACTAAGGCCCCTATAGTAAGTCCAAGATAGGACCCAGCAGCCCTGCCACGAGGCGGGAGAAAGTCCTCGCTGCTTCTGCATGGCTCAACCTGGGAGTCGGACTCAGCTTTCCTAGGAGAGGGCTTCGGGCATAGGGCTTTAGGGTTTTAGGGACCTTTAGGGGTTTAGGGGTTTAGAGTTTAGGGTTTAGGGTTTAGGGCTTCGGGCTTAGGGGTTTCAGGGTTTAGAGCTCAGGGTTTATTTTGGGCTTAGGGTTCAGGGTGTAGGGTTTTGAGTTAAGGTTGCTGTCTACATTCGTTCTGCGGGCCCTTTCTCCGACTACTGCTAGGAAAAGGGCCCGAGAGTTAAGGGAGTTTGGCCTTTAGGGCTTCAAGCGACAATACCGAGACGGGTGGCTCGTTCTTCTGCAGCTGCGCAGTGGCACGGTTCAGCGTCGCCAGGGCCTCCTTGACCTCCGGCCGCTCCTGCAATGGGAACGGGTTTAGGGTTTAGGGCTTTTCGGTTTAGGGCTTTAGTGTTTCGGGCTTCAGGGGTTTAGGGTTTAAGGCAGTTGCCACTCGAATGGTGAATATGGATTTGAATTGCTACGTGTGTGCTGAAGTTACGAAGGTGATTAGAAGGGTGGGCGTGGCTAGCATAATGGACACCAGACGATGATATCTGAAGGCGGGAAGGCAGAAAATTAGCAGGCTCATGGTAACGATAAGGATAACGATGACGACTGCAGGGATGATGACGAAGAGGGTTATGATAACAAGGAGGATGCTGATGCGATCGCTGGCACGACCTTGACGACAAGATTCAGCATGCTCCGTTCTTGGCCAACATTTGCCTCGACAAGTAACCCAGGAGTTCATGCACACAAACACCTGAAGAAACCGCAGTCTCCCAAGTGCGTTCTGCAGGATAAAAGCTCTTGCGAACCAACGAAGCCGAGCCCACTGCGGCCTCTCAACGAGCGCCCCATGACATGCAGTGGAAAAAAGAATAATCCGAACAATCACCAATATGCCAAGATGAACCCTAACAATTGCTGAAACCCCTTACCACAAAACTCTGGCGACGGCTTCGGTTCACAACAAAAACAAAGCTCTGTTTGGGGACACCGAATAAGAACTGGTAGAGCAGTTCCAACACACCTTGTACTAGCATTGCTGTTGATCTTGCTGTCCTCGTCATCGTGCCCAGCATCCGGCAAGACCTGCTTGTTTGCTTGTTTCTCCCCGTTGATGTCGATTTGCGAAGTACGCGAAGCCAAGTTATCGAAATCTCGAGTGGATGTTGGTTATACATCTGCTGATGTAGACGGCAGTAGCAATGACGGTACTGCTGCTACTGCTCCTGCTCGTCCTGCTACGGCTACGGCTACGGCCACAGCTACAGCTGGTTTCCTAATGAATCTCTCTTGCTGTTCCAACCCTAGCCCTAGACCAACAAGCCTGGAACGTTCAGTTCAGAAGCTGCAGTGGTCCAACAGACGAATTCCGTCGCAACTCCGCAAACCCGCCCGTATGCACGTGCGATGCAAGCATGCAGGCACCTCGGGTGGGCCCATCTCGGTGGGAGCCAGCACCTCTGAC
The DNA here is from genome assembly GCA_003297005.1 of Symbiodinium sp. clade A Y106. Classification (NCBI taxonomy): domain Eukaryota; class Dinophyceae; order Suessiales; family Symbiodiniaceae; genus Symbiodinium; species Symbiodinium sp. clade A. The sequence goes on from BGNK01004458.1 coordinate 34,282, forward strand.
TCAGCGGGTCGGAGGGTTTTGGGGAACTACGAGTGAGCTTGAGGGTCTCTGCACCCTAAACCCTACACCCGAAACATCCCGAAACCCTAAGCTCTAACCCCGAAACCCTTAAACCCTCAACCCTAGACCCTAAGCCGTAAACCCTAAACCCCTAGAAAAGGCATCGGGAAGGTCCATCTCGCATACTTGGCACAAGCCGAAGCCGGCCTTCTCCTCGTCCATGGCGACAACCGCTGCTAGCTGAGCTTCCTGGTCCAACGCACATGTTTGCAGCTGCGCCCCTCTTGATTTGGACCTATACATGTGTACATATATATATATATGTATATACAACAGGTACACATACATGTATGCATGCATGCATGCATGCATGCATATATACATACATTTTGACAAGCAGATGGGGCTTCCTCTGCAGCTGCCGCTGCAGCAGCCTGCCGAGCCTGCCAAGTCTGCCCAGCCGTGTCGAATCCGAAGAGAACCGGGACAGAATGCAGCTACATGAATTTCAAAGGGAGGCAGACGCAGTAGCTACTGTAGTACGCAGCTGAGATCCTCTAAGCACGAATTGCAGCACGCAGTTTCCACGATGGCGACACAAACTGGAACCGAATTGGCGACCCTGGTCTTGCTGTCGTTTGATGCGAGGCACTCTGGCGCGCATCGCTTAAACAGCTACATAGTTAATTACATTGACAAGACCTTGTATTCGTCGGGCCCCAAGACACCCAGCACCGTGCAATGCAGATTTCGAAGCTTGGCCCTGAAGGTCGCGTGTTTCGAGCACATCGAGGACACATACAGCAAACCGTGTTAAAAGCTAAAAACGGCTGCCCCTAACTCACCGTACTTGCAGCCTCCAGCACCCGTTACCCTCTGTGTCGATTCCACGCTCTTACGGGAGACGTGCCTCAAACTCGCGACGCTCCTCCTTCTCTGCCTGACGTGGGTTCTTCATCAATGGTCCGGGATATTGGCTCGACATGAGAATGACTAAATGTGGCTAAACGCAACGATCACGACAGCGGTGGCAGTGATGAAGTTTATACTCTACTCCACCACCCTGTTCATTGCCAACAATAGTAAGAATGGACATAACAATAATGATACTTGATAAGAATACCTGGCTTCTGCTGTTGACACTGCTACCGGCACTCCTGCTGCTCCCACCATCAGTCCATCATCATGCTTGTCGTCATGACTGCTGCAGATGTTCTTAAGACAAGAGGCCACGATAATTACCACTACTGTTCTCTAGGGTTTTCCATTGTAAGAAAAGTATGAAATCTCCAAACCCCTACGTCTCAAACTATCAAGGCCCCTCCATGATTTATGTTTTAATCATCAAGGCCCCTATATGGGAGTTTCCAAAATATGGGGATCCTAGTACTCTAACTAGTAGGATCCTTATTATGAGGACCCCAAAATTAAGGCACACCCCTCATTTTCGGAAACTCTAAACCCTTATAGAGCCCTGTAAAGGAACCCTTATAGTACCCGTATAGAAACCCTTTAAAGGAACCCATATTTCAAACTTCGGTTACGCAGCCTGTAGTAGCTGGTCCTCGACACCCACAGAGGGCGGTGTCGTTTGCAGTAGTGCGGCGGCAATGGAGCGCGCCTCGCGCGTGCCTCGGTTTTAAGGTTAAAGGTTTATGGGGTTTGGGGTTTAGGGCTAAAGGCGTAAAGGGTTTATGTAGGATTCAAAGCGCTTCTGCCGACTTGATTCGACTTTGGGCGCAGGGCTGAGAGACAAAAACCCCTTGCGGGCAGGGGCGGCCTCCTCGGAAGCGTGCGAGTAGGGCATCGTCTGAGGCTCATGGCGTACTTGGGGCCTTTTGGCTTCAGGGGCTCGGGGTGTGGGTTTCATTCAGTGTGACTGTTGTGTTTTCCCGCCATAGGAACCTCCCCCAAACTAGCCGGGAACTAGTCGAACTACAACCTCGTGTACACCGACTGACCTAGCTTGCGACATCGCCTGTGCATGACTGTGTGTGCAAACTCTGGGACCGTATTGAAAACATATCCGCGGCAAGCATACGCACAGTACTTAAAGAGGAAGAGAAAGCAACTCGCCAGGCCCCTGTAAGTCGAGTGGCCTTGCTCATCACGTGCCTCCGGCGCCGGAACCTGTGCACGGCATGGAAGAAATGAGCGAACCCAAAAAAAAGCCCGTAAGGCTCGACAGCAGGGAGCAAATGATTCCAGGACAGCTATGGCTATGGCGGCATGATCTGAAACTTCAAACTCTCAGAACCTTTAGGGATCCAACGACATCATACTTTCATTTGTCTTGAAGTCGCAGGGCCAGCACGACGAACAGAAAAGGCTGTGCACCGCCATCTTATGCCAGCAGCCAGGCGAAACTCGCATGCGACAAAGACTCCTCTTGAACATAGAACACATAAACTGCCAGACCCTCAGCACCACACCCCAATTGAACAAAAGCCCGAAACACCCTGCCATCCCAAACGCAAAACCATAAACCCAGGGCCATACATAGAACACTCAACAAGTGCCCAAAGAGACAAGGGAAGCCTTGATGCTAATATACGGCCTTAAGAATTACCTATACTATTTGGGGGGTTCCTTATTGTAATTGTGGTATAATGTGGTATAATGGGCTCCAAAACCCTATTCTAATTATTAAGGCCTCTATATGATATCCTTGGATTCCTAGATCCTGGCACCTTGCCTGCTTCATCCCAGGCAGCACAAGCGTTCTGGCCGCCGCAAGCTCGGCGGTGCTTACCTTACAGCTTGGGGTTTTGGGGGGGTGTAATTAGGGCTTACATAGGATGCCAGGATTTTGGATCCAGGGTTTAGGGTTTCGGCTTGAAGTGCAAGCGCTAGTTTGGAGTTTCAGGTTTCGGGGTCCAAGGTCTCTGTGGTTGCCAGACTATTCGGGCGTTCAGGTTTCTAGGCATCGAACACGGAGGTTCCCCAAAGAAACCTTCAAGCCCTAAACTCGCGAGGCTGCGCAGTCTACTTCAGTTTACGACTCCAAGTTCGTACCGAGGTATGCAGAAGAAAGACAAAAGCTGAGCTCCGTTTCGAGTGCACCTCTCCCATGCGAGTGTTTATCATGTGTTTGGTTTTTATCACAAAACATCCCTTTGATGAGGCTCGAAATGAAACTACCCTTGACCCGAGAGTCTCACTGTAGAAGTCTCAATATTCAAACTGCTGACCTGCTTCGAGACTTGATTGGCAAAAGACGAGTTCAAGCGGTGTTGAGATTGCTTACTGACGATGTCCACTATGCACCGGCCTCCTCAAAGGGACGTGTGCTGGCCACGGGCGGGCCTTGCAGGATTTTGGCAAGCAGAGGCCAGGGATAGGGTTGCGATCTAGGGTCTGGGTTTAGCAATGTCGGTTTGATTGGAGCCGTGAAACGGGGTCAGCATGTTGAATGAAATAATTGTTCTGCGATTCGGTGGACTTACTGTCTAAGTGCGTTATTCGCTGGATCGCGATTCCGCGAAAAATCAGAGCAACTGTAAGACTGCATCGCACGACAGGACGTCGTCTGCGTGGATATGCACACATCGCTGTTTCCTCTGATGTCCTCTGACACGCAGCCAATGGATTTGAGCCGTCACTTTGTCTGTCACTGCTTCCCGAAATCTTCTATGGGTATGCACTCCTCCCGGTCCTCCCGCCCGTCGAAAGATGATGAGGTTGGGGGGGGGGGGCGCATGCTATGACAAATCTTCCGCACTGCACAAGTTCACGAGCGCGGCTCTCCGCTCCATGTCTGGATGTCCTTTTGCTGGTACGAGGAGATACCACGACTGGAGCCTTACCCACTCTTAGGGTCTCTGGGTGTCTGGGTAAGCATCGAAACGGCACGAATCCGGCCCAAAAGTCTACATCCAAAAAGGCCCCCCGAGCCCTCAGCGCCTGTGGCTTCCGGCATCACTGGAGGAAGAACCTTTCATCGAGAAGGCGTTTTCGATGCCGGACTTTGGGTTTAAGGTTCAGGGTGTAATTTAAGGGCCTTAATAATTACGTCAATTAAGCCTTAATAATTAGAATAGGGTTTTGGGGGCTCCTTGTCATAACTATAGTATAATATACCCCAAAACCCTATTCCAACTATTGCGGCCCCTCTATTACGGTTTCAGTGTATCTGGGGATTGGGGCTCTTTGGATCGCATTGCCGTTACTGGTGATTGGGAAGCTCTCCGAACCCCAATTCCCACACCTGACGCTTACCCTAAACCCAACATCCCGATAACTACCTTTTTAGGGATCCTTCTTAAGACTTCCGCGAAGAAAACCACGAAACCATCCTCGCTCGTTGGGGCTGTGATAGGCTATTGGGGCCTGAATATTTGAACTGAGGTTTTGGGTGTATATGATACTATAAGCACAACTATGGAGACTGTATGCCAGAAAGGAGTATGACCAAGTATTCCGACCCCTATAGTATCTAGGCCCCATGACCAATAAACTGTTTGAGTTACCTACGTGAGCCCAGGAACATGAGCTCTGAGAAAAAATCGCTGAGCCCAGTAAAACAGGCGCCTAAATACTTACCAATACTATTTTTTTTGGGGGGGGGTCCTTATTATTATTGTAATGGGCCCGAAAACCCTATTTAAGGCCCCTATACTAGTTTCGTACCCAGTCCGGGGCCTCCTCCTGAGTGCCCTGCAACAGACGTAGCAGGTCCTGGGTCGCGGCTGTGGTAAGCTTTTGAATAGATTGAGGAAAAGCCGATCGGCACAACACAGGTAGTCGAGCATACGCATGTTTTGCTAAGTGATTAGTGGCGGCAGCGAAATCGGTCCATGCACCGTCATCCGTTGGGCGAGTTTGCTTGCCGATGATGGTGATGATGGTGGTGGTGATGATGATGATGCTGATGGTGATGCTGATGATGATGATGATAATGACGCTGAGGATGAGGATGATAATGACGATGAGGACGAGGAGGACGAGGAGGAGGAGGAGATTGATGATGATGATGATGATGATGATGATGAATGATGACAATGACCAACCTTATGGCCAGCACCACAACGACGGCTGCTTCTGGCATGGCGACAAAGACAACAACCACGACCACTGCGACGACCGCGACCACCACCACCACCACCGCCGCCACCACCACCACGATCCCCACCTCCCGTACTTACTTTGCTAAAATGAGTTCTCCATGCATATCCAACACAGCCACGTGACCATTTGTCCAGTGTCAGAGATGACCCCCTGCTCTGCAGGCGCAGCTCCACCCCCTGCGGCGGAGATAGGCTACACAGCAACGCTCCGCCCTCCGCTCTACAGTGCGCTCAGTGAAGCGAGCTTGTAACTGAGGCTTTGCATGATGACCTATTGCACGGTTCGGCTGGAGGGATGATAGTAAAGACTCGCGCTTCGTGGAGGCCTTGCCTATGCCACGTGAATCTTCGCCACGCCTTATACTGCTGCAATAATGCACAAGCTACTTAGGGACTGCACTTTCAGTCTGCCTGTCGACGGCCGGATGGGAGGCAGTTGCACTTGTTCCGAAGGCTGCTGTGCAGGCGGTTGCAGGGGCGGCGGCATTGGCGGATCTTGCGACTCCATCATCTCTTGCCACATGGGCTTGGGGCCCTGGGGAAGCTGTCGAGGCACCTCCGTCTCGGGAGGCTCCACTCGAATTTGTATCTGTTCCTCCCAGGCAGGTCTTGGCACTTCGATCGCCGCCTTCGGAGGCTCAGAGGGCTCTGGCTGCGGCTCTGCCTGTAACGCTGGTGGGTCCTCCTCCGGTTCATGGCCTGCTGGCTCCGGGTTGCCCGGGGCCGCTGGCGCTGGAGGCAAAGAAGGACTGGCGGGCAACAGTTGCTCCACTGCTGCGGGGGCAGGGGCCGGCTCTTGTGGCGGTGGAAGTTCATCCTTGACGGGAGGCCTCAGTTTTTCCAACGATCGTCAAAACATCAGAAGTCCAGCTGCGAAGCAGGCGATCTCGAACGGGCTGTGGAGGATCTACAGGAGCTGTTACTCAAACGTTTCAGGCCGAAGCTCGAGAGTCGCAGCACTGTATTTGGCAATAAGACGCAATTTGCCTCACTCCCGTTCAGTGTAGAAGGACCCAGCAGCAGCAAAAAAGCTGCGGCAAGACGATAGCATGCCCTCAATAAGTGAGAAGAGTGACGCCTCCAAGAGTCACATGCATGCTACACCAAGCTGCAGAGGCGGCAGGTGCCAAGGAGGATCGTTTGGCGTCTCCTCCAATCCTCAAGCTGCTCTCAAGTGAAGACAACAGCTGCACAAGGGCCGTGAGTTTCCAGGAGGCCTTCCGTTCTTAGAGGACTCGGAATGTGTGCCTCGAACTTAGGGCAATGAAGCTTGGCCGGCTTCAGGTTAGATTCCGAAATGAGCTCCAAACCCCGAACCCTATGCTGAGTTATGTGTGTGCGCCTCGTGAAACATTGAAGTGCTTGTCTCGCTGCGAGCTTTCATGTTTGTTGTCAGCATGATCAGAATTAGGATAACAACTCCTTCTTGCTGATGGTCTGACTATGGCTAATACACTGTAGATATGTGGTGTCGGTGAGTACTTATTACTCAGTCTTACTCTTTTTGTTCAGCGTTGTTGGGCCGTTGGCTCCTTCATGGGCTTCTCTCACAATGGCAAAATCAGAATCACGAGCCCTCTCTAGACCCTAAACCCGGAAATCAAGGGTATCCCCAACTCCAAAAAAAGCAGTGCTGAAAAGAAATGTCGGAGTGGCTGGGAGGGCGCTTCTGGCACTCGATGCCCTGTGGCCAGGAGATCGCTAGCTCAGGACTTCGGATTGTGGCAGCGCATGGGTCGTGATCGGGATGAACGTCATAAAGATTCGTGTGAAGACAAACATGGGGACATGTATGAGGATGACGAGGATCGGGGTTAGGAGGAGGCGGAGGAGGAAATCATAGTCGCATATGATCTAATCTAGTCTAAAGTATTATGATATGATATAATATCATGAGATAAATTACAATCTAATATGATAAAGTACATAATGGTTTTGTCTTGTTCCGGTTATGTCACTGTCCCTTCCGCTCTGGCTACTGTGGCAATCCATTTGGTTCCTTCAGCCCTGTCAGCCTCATTATAACCACGGAGCTCCTACAACCACGGAGCTGCCACCCAAACATATTGACAACAAAGTCTGACATTGCAGTAATCCCTGGGGCTCCATGTACCCATATAGTATGTACTTCGGCCTTAAAGGGGTTCCTACATAGGTACTTTGAGGCCTAGGTGTATACTATATGGCTACATGGAGCCTTAGGGAATTAGCAAAGTCTACCAGAATGACTGCGACGTTGCCTCGCTGACCAGCTCCAAGCGCCGCACGCTGCGGCGAAGGGCCAGCACAGCCTTGAGACACAATGTACGAATGGGGGTTCAGAGCTCGCTTCGGGGAATGTACTATCATGTATCACATGTGCTAGAATATGCTATAATGTACCATAGTATGCCACAGTATACTATCATATACTATCATGTATTATCATGTTGATGATAGACGAAGGAATCCTAGGGACCGTAGAGCACAGTATTGGAGGCTTACATGTCACAGGGCTTCAGGTTCGGGGGGTTTTGCCTAGTCGCTGGAGGGTCTAGTGCCTGGGACATCTGTCTGGTGCTCAGTAGGGAATGGGGAAATGGATCCCTATAGTAGTCCCTATATAATCCCCAATAATAGTCTCCATAATCTATTCCCCCATTCCCTGCTAAGAACCAGACAGACATTCGGGGCTCAGAGATTTTCAGTTTACGGTGCAGGGTTCTGGGCTTAACTTCGGAGTCCTAGTCGGACATACGAAACCCAAAACCCTGAATGCGAACTCTGTAACTAAAGTAGACTACAAGACACTATGATATACCATAATTAAAGTATACTCTGATATACTATAACATACCATAAGTTAAAGTATACTATACTATAACCCATTATGAAGTGAGTGCTTCTCTTCGGCTTCTTTGGGCCTCCAGAAGCTGGTTCACGTGCTCGACGACGGCCTCCTCCTCGTGTTGCCGGCCGCCTTTCGCCGTGCAGCCCAAGCAGCCTTTGCGGTTATTGGGTTTAGGGTTTAGGGTTCAGGGTTTAGGGTTTTTGGGGTAATCTAGACTAAGGTTCTTTGAAAGGGGTCTACATTAGCATCTTTGTGCTGATTTCTGATGACAGCTCTAAACCGTAAACGCTTTGCAGACCGGAGAGACTGAATCTGCAAGACTCCTCCATCACCGCAGGAATGCCAGGGATGGTGGCAAGAAGAGCCGAGGCTAGCTGCGGCTGCGGCCGAGGGGAGTAAAGTGCCATGAGATGATGAGGCTTTGGACGGGTTGGGCTGAGGTGACTGCTTGTGTATGCTGGCTAGCGTATTTTCCTTTTCTTGCTTTTGGTGTTCTGATGTTGCATTCCTCTCTTTCAAGAACTGCTGCTAAACTACTAACTACTGAAGTTGAGTCTTCGTCAACTTTGCCGCCATGACCTGCGGCCTCTTGCCGCTCGCACGACAACCGGATCTGCCTGGGTATCAGGAGGGTTAGGGGCATCGTGGTCTAATCACTGTTGAGACTACTGACTGTCGACCCATTAGAGTTTATGGTAGCTTGTGGCTGGTGGGCCCCTGTGGGCCGAACAAGGCCGGTAGATTTGATCCGAGCACGGCTGTGGGCCCAAGGAGCCGGACGGCAAGTCAGTAGCCCAAGACATGAAAGATTCCTCCAAGGCGGGCGCAGGTTTCCAAATCCCCGGCGAAAGGAGCTTGATCTTCGGTGGAGAAACTTACCCGAAGAAGCCCACCAGGGGAAAGGTACCTCTGAAGCCTTACGTGAAGAGACCTGACATGAACCACGACCGGCCGCCGAGCACATGGAGACCTAGAGCTTAAGGCTTAGGTCGTGGTTCAAGGTTTTTGGCTACGGAGCTAAGACGCCAAGGGTTCGGGTGCCGGGTTATGGATTCGACTGAAAGATCGACGCTGTGCTTTAGATACTGATGCTGCTGACGAAAAAGCTGGAGATGATGACGAACGACGATACTAGTAGTGGTCGTCATGGTAGCAGCAGCAGCACGAGCAGCATTAGTGGACGAAATACAAGAAGAGCTCAAACCAGAATCCTGGTGCCAGCAGTGCAATAATATTAACCGTAAATATTAAGTTTCTTGTTCTTCGAGGAACAGAAGGTCCGGAGCCGAAATCTCGCCTGCATGTGCCCATGCAGACTTGCTTGCAAGAACTCTTCAACAAGGCAGATCCCCCGGAAGCCCTTGCCAACCCTAAGCGTTATAACACTCGAAAGGGAACGGGAACTCGCCCGTGCCCGAACTCAGCTCTGGGGCCCTAGGGGTTTGAACCCACATCCGGCAGTCCGGGTCCCATTGCCTGACTTTTCTTGGTTCGGCTTCTCTGCCGGAACCTGTCCCGAGTATCAAGAGGCTTTGCACAGGAGCTTTTGCATGCGTGGATGAATAGCACGTTGAGGAGCTGCTTCGCACAAACACCAACATATTCGTCAATCAACGTCCTTGTTTGTCATTCGTTCTGTTTGTCAGCATCTCCGCTCTTCTCTCTCTTTCTCTCTTTCTCTCTCTTTCTCTCTCTTTCTCTCTCTTTCTCTCTCTTTCTCTCTCTTTCTCTCTCTTGCTCTCTCTTTCTATCTTTTTCTCTCTTTCTCTCTTTCTCTCTTTCTCTCTCTTTCTCTCTTTCTCTCTTTCTCTCTTTCTCTCTTTCTCTCTTTCTCTCTTTCTCTCTTTCTCTCTTTCTCTCTTTCTCTCTTTCTCTCTTTCTCTCTTGCTCTCTTTCTCTCTTTCTCTCTTTCTCTCTTTCTCTCTTTCTCTCTTTCTCTCTTTCTCTCTTTCTCTCTTTCTCTCTTGCTCTCTTTCTCTCTTTCTCTCTTTCTCTCTTTCTCTCTTTCTCTCTTTCTCTCTTTCTCTCTTTCTCTCTTTCTTTCTTTCTCTGTTTCTCTCTCTCTCTCTCTCTCGCTCTCGCTCTCTCTGTGTCTCTCTCTCTCTCTCTATCTCTCTCAGGTTCGTTTTCTCTCTTTCTCTCTCTCTCTCTCTCTCTCTCTGTGTCTCTCTCCCTCTCTCTCTTTCTCTCATTTCCTGCAACCCCAAAACTCAACTCCCTCCGCCTGCGCTCTCGATGCCTCCCGCGGCGCAGAGCCGGTGTCAGACCCGACCGTAACCCGGCCTGCAAGGATGGGTGTGGGACTCGGCTGAGGGTTTACGGTTTACAGTTTGGGCTTCAGGGTTTCGGGTTTCGGATTCGGAACATGAGATTACAAGATGCTTGCGCGGCCGCCGGGCAAACTGACTCCAGCAATGTGGCCTTCATGCAGTAGGCAAGCGGGCATGTGCTCGCAAGGCCCGCGCCGTCCGGAAACATCGCACAGGAAATACAAAGATAAGTTGTGCGGGAATCGACGGCTCAGTGGAATGTCGCGCAAGCATCGAGTGTCTTTGCGCGCGTTTGCCACCAATTCAAAGTGCGCGAAGCAGTTTTTTAAATGCCGGGTTCCTTCAGGCAGTCTTCGAGCTGCCGGATGCTAGGCCCGCATGCGACAGACTGCATCCAATTGCACGGGCGTCTTTCCCTCTGCCCTGGATCGGTCCTCATCGATTTTGTTTATCGATGCTAAGGTCAGCATTTTATGTCCCTTTGAAGCGCAATATCAGTTAAGGCCATCTGCTGCAAGAGCAGTCGAATCAGTCTCAGCGAATTGAAGAATCAGAACTTCCCCATACCCGGCCAATCCTGCCACCGTTGACTCGTGTAGCAGCTTGTCCACAAGACGGCTCGAAAGCTACGATGCCAAACTGCAATAACGGGTTCTTGGCGGAAGCCGCACTCGGGAATCAAAGCGGCATTGTGCCACGATTATTGTGGCGCAATGGGGCGCGAGGGGCTGTGCTGGGTTGAGCAAGCCTCTGCAGGTCACACCGCATGCTGCGCCACAAACCCCGACGAACCAACACAACCAAGCAAACCACAAGGTCAACACACAAGTGCTCACTACAGAGGTACCCTACGACGGCTTCATGGCTTCATCGCAACCGTTAAACACTAATACTAATGCAACTGCTCGTCAGAACTTTTAACCACGACTGCAGCCATCAAGAAGCAGACTTGCTGTGTCAAATGGTGTAGCGTGCACCATGCTACAAGCACGGGTATCGGCAAGCACTGGTATCGGCAAACTGTGACAGACACGCTGGCGAACAACACAAGCCAGAACAAGCCGACAGAACAAAAGCGACACAATCAGGCATTCACGCTTGCAAGCATGTTGGCTTCAAACGTCTCGTCTCACTGTGCACTTGCCCCTTTGCCGTGCTATGCAGGGGGTAACCACCATGCCCCACCACCCGCGCTAGCACATTTGCGGTGGCGTCATCTGGCAAAATGCCAGGTTGGCCTCAAGGCATGTGCACTGCCCCACACCCGACCACCAGTGCGACCCAGCATGGCCAACTGCTGTGCCGGGTTCAGTAAGGCTCTGCAAGTCAAACCGCATGTTGCGCGGCAAACCACCACGAAACAACACAACCCAGCAATCCACAAGGTCAACACACAAGCGCTCCGTCAGGAAAGCATTGTCACTACAGAGGTATCCCACGACGGATTACTCACAAACGTTACACACCAATACAACGGCTGCGTCAGAACTTTTATCCACGACTGCAGCCATCAACAACAACACACAAGTGCTCCGTCAGAAAAGCATTGTCACTACAGAGGTATCCTACGACGGCTTCGTCGCAAACAATAACCACCAATACTAATGCTTCGTCAGAACTTTTATCCACGACTGCAGCCATAAAGAACCATACTGGCTATGTCCAATGGTGAAGCGTGCACCATGCTGAAAGCACTGGTATCGGCAAGCTGACATACGTGCGCTGGCAAACACCACAAGCCAGAACAAGCCGACACAACAGCGACACCGTCAAGCACTCGCACTTGCAAGCATGTCCTCGAAGGTCTCCTCTCACTTCGCACTTGGGGTTGCCCCTTTGCACGCACAGCTGGCAACCGTGCTATGCAGGGTCCAAGCACCATGCCCCGCCACCCGCGTTAGCCCATCTTTTGCAATGGTGTCATCTGGCAACATGCCAGGTTGTCCTCAAGGCGCGCGCGCTGCTGCCCCACAACCGACCAACGGTGCGACCCAGCATGGCCAACTGCCGTGCCGGGTTGAACAAGGCTCTGAAGTTCGCACCGCATACTGCGCCACACACCACGACGAACCAACACAACCAAGCAATCCACGAGGGCAACACACAAATGCTCCGTGAGAAAAGCACTGTCACTACAGAGGTATCCTACGACGGCTTCGTCACAAACGTTAAATACCTATACAACTGCTTCGTCAGAACTTTTATCCACGACTGCAGCCATAAAGAACCATACTGGCTATGTCCAATGGTGTAGTGTGCACCATGCTGCAAGCACGGGTATCGGCAAGCTGACATACGTGCGCTGGCAAACACCACAAGCCAGAACAAGCCGACACAACAGCGACACCGTCAAGCACTCACACTTGCAAGCATGTCCTCGAAGGTCTCCTCAACCAAGCAATCCACGAGGGCAACACACAAGTGCTCCGTCAGAAAAGCACTGTCACTACAGAGGTATCCTACGACGGCTTCGTCACAAACGTTAAATACCTATACAACTGCTTGTTAAAGAACGGGATTCACTGCTGGTTCCTACTCAAACACAAAGACGGACACTTTTGCTTTCCTGGCACGGGTGTCCGGTGGTCTCGAGCCTATGCCACAACAGAGTGTGCATGGCTGNGGGAAATGTTTAACACCCCGCCTTCGAAGGTAGTGCCGGTAAGTTCCTTACCAAACTGGCTTCGACACTTTCCTTCACAAGCTGCGTTACTTGAAAGCGTTGTTCCTCTTCGCAAACGTCTCCGTTCACTCGCAATCCTCTCCAAGGTTGCTTTCCTGTACAAAACTTCACTGCTACGTTCCTGAACTGTTACGGAGAACCTGATGAACCTAGTAGTAGGAAAACGTAACGTCTTTGTTAAGACTTCACTGCGGTTTCTGCACGCTTCAGCTCTCACACTTCCTGGTCCTTTACTGGTAGGAGGGCTCGATGTTGTCCTCCGTGATCTCGATGACCTCGTCACTTCCTTTTCCTTTGTTCTTTTCTTCTTCTTCCTTCTTTCCTTTTCCTTTGGTCTTTCCTTCTTCTTCCTTCTTAGGAAAAGGAAACCACTTTCCTTCTTCTTCCTTCTTTCCTTTTCCTTTGGTGCTTTCCAACCAATCGTCTCTCATCTTTTCCTGTGCCTGGCACTTCTGCTTTCCTGCTCTGTCCTTTGATCCTTTGGCCCATCCTTGGCCAGTTCCTCTGAACCAGTACCAGTACTGCATTTTCTCGTTCCACTTCCACTGGTAGTTGGTTCCTTGAAAACTGTAGACTGCAAACCAGTCTCCTTCGT
>BGNK01004459.1:1306-54128 GCA_003297005.1 Symbiodinium sp. clade A Y106
GTAGTTTGAACCTTAAAATAGTAATCCAAAATTTAAAATAATAGTCCGAACTCTAAGAGAATAGCCCGAAGCTGAAAATAGCAGTCCGATCCTTACAAGAATTTTTTGAATACTAAAATTAGCAGTCCGAACCTACAATAATAGTTGGAACCCTAAAATAGTCTAGTAGCTCTAATCCGAAAATAGTAGTCCGAGCCCTAAAATAGTTGTCCGAATTCAAATAGTAGTCCGAACCCTAAATAGTAGTCCGAAAAAGTAAATCGAACTAGAATAGAAAGGTCATGTTGAATAGAAACTGCTGAACGAACCTATATGGTGTATGGACATAGTTTACGTGTATTTCTTAGTGTTATGGGATTCTTTGGGTGGGTGGGTGTTCTATCAAAACCGTAAAGAACAACCTTNAACCTATATGGTGTATGGACATAGTTTACGTGTATTTCTTAGTGTTATGGGATTCTTTGGGTGGGTGGGTGTTCTATCAAAACCGTAAAGAACAACCTTACTGTAATACTGCTCGATCCGGAGCTGCTGAACCTGAAACCCTAATACCTAAACCCTGAACCCCAAACCCTAAACCCTAAGGGAACCCTGAAATGAACCACCACTTTGAGATGCCCACAGGAGCCGGTGGTCACATGAAGCAGTGTGGCCTTTCTAGGCCGTCCGAAAAATCCTTCAGAACTTCTGGGTCCCAGANCTAAGGGAACCCTGAAATGAACCACCACTTTGAGATGCCCACAGGAGCCGGTGGTCACATGAAGCAGTGTGGCCTTTCTAGGCCGTCCGAAAAATCCTTCAGAACTTCTGGGTCCCAGAGACTCCAGTATCCCTTTAAAGGGATCTTTAAGGGTTCCTATAGGGGATCTGGAGGGTTTAGGGTTTAGGAGACTCCAATATCCCTTAATTAAGGAATAGTCCTGAAATCATATTAGGGGTCCTACTATAATTGAAGGTTTGGGGTTTCAGCAGCAAATCCGCTTCACGTGCATGCAGCAACACGTCCACGTTCAAACATCTCTAGGCCAAGATAGAGCCAAGATAGAGCCTCTCTCAACTCTATGCCCCCGAGCCTCTCTCAATTCTGTGCCCCCACACGCGCGAAACTCCTCAAGTACAGACCTTGAGCCCTCAGCAAAGAGCTGGATCCCGAAACCGTGAAGCTCTACCTCCAGAAGCCCTCAACCCGGAACCCCAGGCCCTATGACAGAAAAAGCAGACCCTGGAACGCTGAGGCCCTCGACTCCAAAGCCTTGCGCTTGAAACCCTGTAGCTATCTACCTCCCCAAACCTCGGAACCCGCAATACTCGGCTCTTGTTGTGGAGCGTAACTTAAATTTCCATCGGAAGGAAACCTGAAGTACAAAAACAAACGGTCACTTAGTTTAAAGTCCTTAACAAGAACCCTCAACCCCAACATGCTGGAAGGCTTTCCCTGTCGGCGGGCCCCGTCGTCTTCAGCTTTCGGCGCTTTGGCTGGTTCTCGCAGATTTGCTGCCCAGGGTTCAGGGTTTAGGGTTTAGGGTTTTGATAGGTAGCCCGGAACCCGGAATTTTGACCGCCAGAAAGCGCTGCTTCAAGCATCGTAAAGCATCATCTCGCAGCGGGAAGAAGACTGTTTGGGAGCTGCCGCAAACCTCCGCCGAGCCTCTGCACGGTCTTTCCCCAANAATTTTGACCGCCAGAAAGCGCTGCTTCAAGCATCGTAAAGCATCATCTCGCAGCGGGAAGAAGACTGTTTGGGAGCTGCCGCAAACCTCCGCCGAGCCTCTGCACGGTCTTTCCCCAATGCTTCATAACCGTTAAGAAACTATTGGGGTTTGGGACCAGTATAGGTCTTTATGTTCATTTTTTGTGGCTTTAGGGCTTTAGGTGGACCCTGAATTGCGGAAAATTCCTTAATTCCTAGACCCAAGATCTTTACTCAGAACCTTAAGACCAAACCTGACAACCCTTATCAGAGCCTTGTTTAATNTGGCTTTAGGGCTTTAGGTGGACCCTGAATTGCGGAAAATTCCTTAATTCCTAGACCCAAGATCTTTACTCAGAACCTTAAGACCAAACCTGACAACCCTTATCAGAGCCTTGTTTAATTTTTGCAAGAAACCTGCTGGAACCCTTAAAACCCTCCTCCAAAGCATTTTTACCACATGGATAAGGCCCTGGTAAGCCCTTCCTGAAACCTACACAACTCCTGTAAAAACAGTTCTAACCCTAAAACCTAAACCCTAAAGCATGAACCCGAAGCCCTAAGCCCTAAACCCTGAACCCTAAGCCTTAAGCCCTAAACCCTAAACCCCAAGCCCTGAACCCTAAAATCCTAAACCCTCTAAGAACCTACCAGGATCCTCGGGCTCGGTGGCCTCTCTGCGCCAGCTGAGGGTGATGCGGGGCCATCGGCCTGCCTCGTCTTACGCTGGGACCTTTGGGAGGGGGTGGTTGGCTTTAGGGTTTAGGGTTTAGGAATTTCGGGCTTTCGATTTCTAGGGTTTTAGAGGTTTCTGGGGCAAGGATTTGAGACAGTCTTGGTCCCTGAACCCTTAGATGAACTGAGATTCTACACTTTGGAAAACGCCACAATGCGTACTACATGGAGGTTGAGGGGGTTGAAGCCTCAGGGCAGGCATGCGGAAAAGCGGCTTATACACAGCTTTGCAAAGAGGTCGATACAAAACCCTGGGCCGAGCAATCAACTTTGGCATGTTGGCAGGACCTGGAAATCTCGCCGCAGAAAGTGGCTTGGAGTGCACGCAGTCAGTTCCCAGAGAGCTCAATTAATGCCCTTCATGCCAGAAACCTTACAGGCTCTTGTGCGGCTTTTTTTATGATGGGTTCTTAGCATGACCTTAGGGTTAGAAGCACCATGGATTGTTCATCCCTCTATAACCTTACTTCTGCAGTGGTAATTGAAGTCGGTTTCCATCTCCACACCTCATCCGGCAGGAATTCGGCAAATTTCCGCTCAGGGGTGCGGACCTGTGCAAGGTCTTTTGGCTTTTCTACTGTAGGCTCAAAGGCTTGCACCGGAAGCACGCATGGATATCTGGCAGCCTGCATCTCTGGCAACCCGATGTGGGGAATGAGTTTGCCTCGCTTTGAGGTTTCTTGCTTAATACAGTTACCAATAGATTTTGGGGTTCCTTAGTATAAGTATAGTGTTATATACACCAGAACCCTATTCTAATTATTGATGCCCGATATTAGTTTAGGTCGCCAGGTTGCATCTGGGTGGAATCCCCGCAGCAGGGTCTTAAGACTTCATAGGCCTGCGGCTCTACACTGCACTTGCCTTCAGCAACATCAAGAAATCAGCCCGACAATCCTGCCGGAATTCCAGAACCTTAAACCCTAAATCCTGAGCCCTAAGCCCTATACTTGAAGGGGCAGTTGGTTATAAGTAGGGTTATAATTATAACTCTAGTTATAACCTACTTACTAAGTCCCCTGCCCCTTCAAGTACCCTTTGTCCTAATTTTAAAGCCTAAGCCCCACATACTCTTAGCCCTCGAGTCCCGAACTTGCCAGGGCTACACCCGGGACCCTCAGCCCGAGACTCATGGAGATCCCTTATAAAAGCCTGGGCCCAAAACCCTACAGAACTTCAACAAAACCTGGGAGAAGCTGCGAAATTATCTAAACCCTAAACCCTACACCCTAAACCCCTAGACCCTAAACCCACCCTAAACCCGCTACGAGGCATCTGCCCGAGCTCGGCGCTGTCCCACATCGCAGCTGCCGGCGGCGCAGCCACCAGCACCGGTGGTGACAGGGTTCGCCGGGCGTGGGGTAGGTTGTTGGGCTCTAAACATTCAGGATATTCAGGGCTTTAGTGTCACACTTACCTTTGGGTAGTAGGGAATGGAGGAATGGGGTACAATTATAACGGAGGGCCTATTTTTTTTTTTTTTTTTGGGGGGGTCTTTTTTTTTTTGGGGGGGGGCTTTTCCTTGGTTTTTCCTAGGGAAAACAGCAGTTTCCTTACGTTTTGGACGGATTTGGCGTGATTTTCCTTGGTTTTCCTACGAAAAAACATATTCTTCTCCTTGATNGCAGTTTCCTTACGTTTTGGACGGATTTGGCGTGATTTTCCTTGGTTTTCCTACGAAAAAACATATTCTTCTCCTTGATTTTCCTTCGGGAAAGCATGTGAAGGGAAGGAAGGAAGGAAGGAAAGAAGGAAGGAAGGAAGAAAGCAAGGAAACAACGAAGGAGGAAGGAAGGAAGGAAGGAAGGAGGAAAGAAGAAGGGCGAGAAAGAAGGAAGGAAGGAAGAAAGCAAGGAAACAACGAAGGAGGAAGGAAGGAAGGAAGGAAGGAGGAAAGAAGAAGGGCGAGAAAGAAGGAAGGAAGGAAGGAAGGAAGAAAGCAAGGAGACAAGAAAGGAAGGAAGGAAGAAAGGAAGGAAGGAAAGGAAGCAAGGAAGAAAAATCGAAGGAAGAAAGGAAAGAAGCAAAGCAAGGANGGAAGGAAGGAAAGAAGGAAGGAAGGAAGAAAGCAAGGAAACAACGAAGGAGGAAGGAAGGAAGGAAGGAAGGAGGAAAGAAGAAGGGCGAGAAAGAAGGAAGGAAGGAAGGAAGGAAGGAAGAAAGAAAGCAAGGAGACAAGAAAGGAAGGAAGGAAGAAAGGAAGGAAGGAAAGGAAGCAAGGAAGAAAAATCGAAGGAAGAAAGGAAAGAAGCAAAGCAAGGAAGGAAGGAAAAAACGAANGGAAGGAAGGAAGAAAGGAAGGAAGGAAAGGAAGCAAGGAAGAAAAATCGAAGGAAGAAAGGAAAGAAGCAAAGCAAGGAAGGAAGGAAAAAACGAAAGAAGGAAGCAAGGAAGGAATAAAAGAAGGAAGAGAGGGGACGGTAGTATATCAGTATATAAAGTATATATACATATATATATATATCATGTATATAGCATATAGAGTATATGTAGTATATATAGTATGTATATACTGTATATAGTATATAATATGTATATATATATATATTATATAACATATATATATACATATATATATATACATATATATATACATATATATATATATATATATATTATTTAATGTATATATATAAATAAATGTTTATTATTTAATATATATATACATACATATATAATATATACATATATATATTATATAATATATATAGTATATATTGTATATATATATATATAGCATATATAGTAAATACTGTATAAATAGTATATATAGTATATATAGTATATATAGTATATATAGTATATATAGTATATATACTATATATAGTAGATATAGAGTATATATAGAGATTTATATAATACATATAGTATATATAATATATATAGAGTATATATGTATATATAGTATATATATAGAGTATATATGTATATATAGTATATATATAGTATATATATAGAGTATATATGTCTATATATAGTTTACACATATATAGTATTAACAAAATAGTATATACATGTATAGTATATATATATATATGGTATATCTACATACAGTATATATATATATCACATATATATATATACTACGTCTTTTTTACCATCGTGCACAGACTGCGTGTGATTGTCTTTGGTTTTCCCAAGAAAAACCTACAATACTTCGAGCGAAGAGTACGTCACCTTGCGTTTTTCCAGGGAATAAACCGTTTGCCGTACATTTTGGACTTTGCTTCTTTTGCTTGGTTTGACCCAAGAGAAACACTATTCAGCTTGCATCTTGGACGGATTTGGTGTGATTTTTCTTAGTTCCTATCAGGAAAGCTGACACTACCTTGCTGTTGTTGTTGTCGTTGTGGTTGTGGCTGTGGTTAGTGTTGCTGTTGTTGTTGTGGCGCTTGTTGTTGTTGTCGTTGCCGTTGTGATTGCGGTTGTGGTTGTTGTTGTGGCTGTGGTTGTGGTTGTGGCTGTGGTTGAGGTTGAGGTCGAGGTTGTGGTTGTGGTTGTGGTTCTGGTTGTGGTTGTGGTTGTGCCACAGCCACAACGAAAGTATTGTAGGTTTTTCTTGGGAAAACCAAAGACAATCACACGCAGTCCGTGCACGATGGTAAAAAAAAGACGTTGTCCCGACAAAAACCTAAGATAACGAACGTTTTACGCAAGTTCATGTAGGTCTTCCCGCGGAAAACCAAGGGGAATCACACCAAATCCGTCCAAAATGCAAGAAAAACAGTGTTTTCCCGAGGGAAAATCAAGGACAAGACTATGNAATCACACCAAATCCGTCCAAAATGCAAGAAAAACAGTGTTTTCCCGAGGGAAAATCAAGGACAAGACTATGTTTTTTCGTAGGAAAACCAAGGAAAATCACGAAAAACTGTGTTTTCCAGAGGGAAAATCAAGGACAAGACTATGTTTTTTCGTAGGAAAACCAAGGAAAATCACGCCAAATCCGTCCAAAACGTAAGGAAACTGCTGTTTTCCTAGGAAAAACCAAGGAAAAGCAAAAAACATGTTTTTTCGTAGGAAAACCAAGGAAAATCACGCCAAATCCGTCCAAAACGTAAGGAAACTGCTGTTTTCCCCAGGAAAAACCAAGGACAAGCAAAAAAAAAAAAAAAGACCCCCCCCCCCCAAAAAAAAAGACCCAAAAACAAAATCCACCCGCACTGTACAGGCCCATCCCACCTCTCTGCTCCGGCTCATGCTGCATGCCTTTTCAAGTTCAAACAATCCAGGCGAATGGGGTGTGCATCTACTCACCTTCGGTGTGACGCCGGAGGTTACGCTGCGTTCGAACATTATGCTTTTGCCACTCTGTGTCCATGCACCGTCGCAAACCTTACAGGAGAGAGTGGATGCGTGGGCTTCCAGCATCGGGAGGCCTGTATTGCATGGTCGTGTTGCTACCGTTCATCTGAGCTTGGAAGAAGTATGTATTCGCACTCAGGGGATCCGCGATGCTTCCTGGCCGTTTATTCGGCCATGTCCACAGTTAACAGATGTGCTATGGCTTCCGGGGCTGGGACCTGATGGCAACTTTTTACATTACCAATATGAGATTCGCACTTTGGTGTGCCAGCACAGCTCCGAAGCTTTTGGTCTGTCTTACACTGCTACGCACTGGGCATCGCAAAAGCGGTCGCATTCTGCAAAACCTTCTGTCTCAGCTGCGAATGACACTACCAAGCTCAGTCTACTTGTCCTGCGTTCAACTGGCCAGGCGAAATTCAGCGAGGAATGCGTTCATCCTAGTCTTTAGTGCTACTGGGGCCAATAGCGTCCTGGTAATACCTGCAAGTGTTGCGGCTCTCGAGCACAACACTGAGTCCATAAGAGACTCCGGCAATATGCTGTGCAACTCGCAAGGTGGACTCGACTCCGCTGCGTGCTGAATGAATACTACTGCGACTACTGCTACTACTGCTTCTACGGCTACTACGACTACGACTACGCGACTACGACGACGACTACTACTACTACTGCTGCTGCTGCTGCTACTACTACTACTACTACAACCACTTCTACTACCGTTCCTGCTACTGCTACTACTACTACTACCACTACTACCACTACTTCTACTACGACTACTACGACGAAGACTACTACTGCTTCTACTACTCTCTCTCCCTCTCCCTCTCCCACTGCCACTCCCACTGCCACCCCCACTGCCACTCCCACTCCCACTGCCACTGCCACTCCCACTCCCACTCCCCCTACTCCTCCGACCCTCACTCCTCCTGCTATTACTATTGCTACCAGTATTACTATTATTGCTGTGACTATTGCTGTTGCTATTGCTACTTCCCCTCCTCCTGCTGCTGCTTGTATTACTACTACTTACAACTTGCTACAAACTCCTTTCCGCTTACTACCTATTGCTTACTACTCTCCATTAACTATTTAATGCGTACTACTCACCACCGACTACTTACTGCTTACTACTTACTGCTTACCATTTGCTGCTCACTACTCACTACTAGCTACGAACGGCCATCCACTAGCTAATAACTACTAACTTCTCACTATTGACGACTAACAATTATTGATTAACTATTAACTGTACTACCAGCTACTAGCTACTACTAATGATACTCTTGCTTCTGCTGCTACTCGTACTGCTGCTACAACTGCTACTACTACTGCTGCTGCTGCTACTGCTACTACTGCTGCTACTACTACTACTACTACTACTACTACTACTAGTACCACTACTACTACTACCACCACCACCACCACCTGATAGAATAGAACATACAACTAACAGTCGCTGTTGTTAGTATCAGAACCTTGATAAGCAAGGCGTGCAATACCTCTGAAGCAGAACCTGCTATTGGCAGCAACCTCTTCCACGGCTTGCTTAGGCGCGCTTCAGTTCTATTGCAGCGTCCGTGGTAGATGCGCAGGTGGGAAGGTGTGATCCGAATGCGGTGTTTCAAGTGCCAGCCGCGTGGACAGGCGTTTTTGTTTTGGCGGTTTTGCTGGCTTCCTGACACGGTTAATGGTTTTCACGAAACGGCTGCTGGTTCTTTTGGACTGCGGTTGAGTGCGGTGAGTTTATTTCAGCCTGGACTTCTTAAGTCTGCAAAACCAGCCGAGCTAGCCAAGCAGGGCATGACAAACACGGCGGCACAGTCAAATTTTCAACCTGTCATAATCAGGCTGTCGATGATGACGATGATGATAAATATGAAGAAAGATTGGATGATGATGACGACGACTAGGATGCTGCTTCTGCCGATGATGGAGTCAGGGGTAAGGGATGCCGCCGCTTTCGAGGCAAGACGCACCTGAGTTGTCTATTGGGCCTGCGTACAAGCATAAGACGTCAATGTGTCCAGCCTTTTGGTCTGGTTGCACGGCTTTCAACCGGCACCGTCGTCTTCCGATCTAATAACCGTCAGTCGATCTCGATCCCGGCCTCAACATGGCCTCCGAGGGCAACTTGTGCAGTGTTTTTTTTCCGTCTTCCAGTTCACCCACCAGAAGAAATCCTGCAATCACAGGCCCAGGATGTCGAGTCCTTTGCGGCCCTTCGAGCCTCAGGCTACAAAGCACTGACGCCGAGTGTCCTGGCAACGAGGAAGGGAGCTTGAAGGCTTAAAGGCTGTTGGGGTCCTGATCGCACTTCGACTTGTAGACGTGCCTAAGGTTTCAATTCAAGTCATGCTGGCCAGGAGCACCAGCATACAGCATACCCTGAGCCCAGAATCTCAGAATTCCCCGGGTCGCATGGTCTGAAACGGTTGTGTTGGAAAGGTCCAGTAACAGCAGAGACCATGACCTGCTAGGACCCTGTGGACGCAAAGGCAGAGAGAGAGAGAGAGAGAGGGACCCCCGATGCCGGCCCTCTTATAAACACAATGGGGGGGCTGGGCGGGCCGATGGCCTGAGGGTCGCTGGACGACCCCTAAGCCCTGCAGAAAAAGAAAGAAAGAGGGACCATGACCAAGATACAGGCTAGATAGGGAGCTATGCTGCCGGCCGATGCTTGAGGGGATTTCGACAGCCTCGACGCTTAAAGACACAGCCCGGCTCAAGGTAAACCCGCCGAGGTGTTCGCGGACAGCACGTGGTTTCGACAGCGACCCGGTTGGCCCTTTCAGGATTTAAGTTGGCTGCGACTTTTGTCTCACCGGGTGCTGCGATTGTGTCGTAGGAGCAGAACAGTTTAAGCAAAAATGCCCCGCAGCTGGGCGGGTGAAAGACAAACTGAAAGGCCAGATTATTGGAAGAATCCCGTTGAAGACCCGAAACTCCCAAAGCCCTACGCACATCTGTGGCAGTGCGGCATGTAGCAAGATGTAGCAAGTCTCGCTGCGAGGTTGAACCCGATCGACAGGACGAGCTGGGCCCCGGACTTGCCACCTGCACAAGCAGGGGACGCCAGGTTGAATTGTGTTTTCGTAGCAACGCCGAAATCCTAAGGCCTAATGGCCCAATACGGTACACGTTGAGATAATGGGTGTCAGGCGTTGTGGCAGGAATTCGGGCGAGCGGCAGGCATTCCGGCACGGCCCGTGGTTCGCGTGCCATCTCGATGCGTCCTCGCAGCACAAGATTCCTGGATGTGGCTGGCCATCAAACTACGTCGCCCCTGCTACAGGCACAGGAAATGCATGAGGCGCCCCACGGAAAGTAACGGAAAGGAGTAAGTGAAGTGACAGCTCAATGCTGGTCTCGTGGCCGTCACGGATCAGGAAAGACCCAGTGGTTCGATCCCATCGGCAGTCCAAAGCCCAAAGCAGCAGTTCAAACCCCTGCAGCTGAAGCATTGCCAGTGCGGTGAGATGCGGTGAGCGGGTTTGGTCACCTTCCTCTAGCAGCTAGCAATCCCCTCAAGCTGTTGAAGCCTGAAGTCCGCCTAGCTGCTGTCTGCTCCACCTCCCAGACTTCAACGCAAAAAGCAGTTGTTTAGGTCAGAGAGAAGCCGTCGGACTAAGGAGGTGGAGACGCCGCTCCAGCGATGGAAGCGGGCCGAGAAGTGACTCCCCGGTCTCGCACTTTCAGCTTCCCGCGATAGCTGGGGATTGTTATGGCCCCGAGCCCTGAAATTGTTTGAGCGGGCTCTGTGAAAACTCGTTGTGCGGAGTTGCAGAGTTTTGAGCTTGCAGCGGAGTTGTTCTGAGAGCCCTGTCAAGTAGCGATGGGGGTCCTTGGGAGGTCGTGTGCTGGTTGGGTACGCGGAAAACCATCGAGCACTGGAGTGTGCTTGGGGTTGAGGGTTTGCCCTGCCGCACAGTGCAGTGCGATAACCGTCCGAATGGTATGCTATCCGTAGCTCAGAATGCCAGTCGTCTGGCTCACGGGAACCACCCCGGTCACATGTGTTTAAGCGTGTCAAGGCAGGCTCAAGATGACGCAGGCAAGACTCACAAGCCGTCGTTACGGAACCGAAGTCTCAAGCCCCTAAGCCCCTAAGCCCCAAGCTCAGATGCAGTTTCATGAACCCTAAACCCTAAAGGCTCTAAACCCTAAAAGGCCCTAAACCCTATATCCTAAGCCCACCCTAAACCCTAAAAAAGGCCATAAATCCCTAACAGCCCCGTGACGTGAAGATCGCCATGGCGGCATGCCAGGGCCTCGGGCCCTCGAGTGGAGGCCAAAGGGAGGGCAGGAGCCTGGGCTAAGTTGGAACCTTCCTACCTTTTTCCTTTTCAGGGTTCCTTTGGTTCCTTTCATCTCTCTGTCTCTGTCTCTGTGTCTTTCTCTGTCTCTTTCTCTCTCTCGCTGTCTCTTTCGCTCTCTCGCTCGCTCTTTCGATTTTGCATTCTATCTGAATTTTTTTTGTGGGCTCTTCCTTTGCGGGCTTTTTGGCTACCGTTTTTCCTTGTTGCTTGGAGCCAGCACTGGGCACAGTTTCCATGAGCTGAGGACGTAGCCGAGACTCCCGAGCAACTCGTGGCTCACTTGGAGAGCGTGTCCTCCGAGGATGTTCGTGCACAGCTCACCGCTTTGCGGCGTGTCGCTGCGGTGAGAAACGAGGACTCTCGGGGTTGCCGCCGCAAATGCAGCAGGTCTCCTTGTGTAGTTGCGGGGCTGTGGCTGGGGCTGGGGAAAGGGACGGGCCCTCAGGACCCTGCCAGGTTGAGGCAGGATGGGCGCTTGCAGAGATGCTTGGGCAGACTTGAGATACGAGACGTGGATGCGCGAGGCTTTGCAGATCTAGCCTGGTGGTGTGGCAGGTTGGCAGTGCAAGATGGCCCGTTGGCCCGAAGTCTGTGCAGAACTTGCGTGGAGCTGAGCCCCTAGCCCGAGCCGCAGGACTCGGTGAATGCCGTATGGTCGCTTGGAAAGCTCGGATGCAAGGACGCGCTGGTGTTGCAAGCTCCATCAGAACAGGTGCAAAGGTAGCTGGTGGTCTTCCGCCTGCAGTGGCTGGTGCGCTTGTTCTGGGCCTTCGCAAAAGCACGCTACCCTGGCGGCCCGCTGGCGACTTCCCTGGCGCGGGAGATCGGCTAGAAGAGCCGGGATTTTGCAAAGTATGAAGCACAGGTACCGACAAACTTTATTTGGGCTTCAGCTCGCTTCGCTTCGAGTGGCACATTGGTGTGCTCCGCGACTTTCTCGATGTTTGCGCGGCTTCAGGAGCCTGATGTCCAAGGCACTTCGAACACATCCTGGGCCGCAGCGACTCCTTAGTGGCCTGACGGGGCTCTGGTGGCAGCCCTTGCAGCGCAGACAGCTGGGAGACTGCAGCAGCTTCCGCCGCAAAACCTGTCCAACGGCGCTTGAAGCTTCGCTCGCCTGGCTCATCGAGGCCTTCCGCTACTGCAGAGCCTCGCCGCGGCGGCCGTGGCAAAGGTTTCCAAGTCTGATCCGCAGGGCTTGGCAAATGCGGCTTAGGGACCAACCAAAACGAGCCTTCGGGGCAGGCCCTCCTCCACGGCAACCGCAGATGTTTCGATCGCCAAGATAGAGCAGCTCGAGCCGCAGAGCCCAGCCAACATCGCATGGTCCTGGGCCACGTCGCACATTTACGGCCAGGCGGGCTTAGTCACCTTCTTCTCTTCTCCGAAGATCACGTGACTTCTCATGATGTATTTTGCCAAGACGCAGCATCGTCTTCCGTGTCTGTTGAGGCCTTGCTGAATCTGATCTGCTCCCGTGCCCTGGCCGTTCTCGAGGAGTTTCAGCCGCTGCCTTTGACCAACTTTGTTTGGTCGCTGGCAGGCGCGGAGGGTTGCTCTGTCATTCGTCCTCGTGCCAGTTTGTGCCACTGCATGCCACTGCTTTTGGCAACGAATGGCATGCTGGTATCGCAAGGCCTCCAGACTGGCGGCGTTCCATTTCCGAGATCGGTCGGCGCGAGAGTGCGGAAATTGGTACGGCAGCACAACCCACAGCAGGCCAGGCAAAGCGGATCATGCAAGAGGGACTTCGGTGTCTTGTTCCTAGCGCCTGCTGAAAGGTTAATAAACATGAAGCATGCAGGCTGCGAACAGCGCCTGGGCATCTGGCAAGGCCGGCTACCACGACGAGCAGCTGCTGGAAGTGACAAGGGAGCAGGCTGTGGGCGGTGGCATGAATGGGCCCGACAGCCAAAAGCTGGCAAACATGGCTTGGGCATGGGCGACGCTTGTTCTGCGAAAGATGGCCTCCTTCAACGCAGCTGCCGCGGCCTCAACCAGGCTCGTGCCGGAACCCAGGACACAGCACTGCGCCAACATGGCCTGGGCTCCCGCACGTGTGGTGCTTCTTCCCGAGAGGTTGTCGGGTGCAACCGCGACGACCTTCCGCCAGACGGTCGGTGAGGCAACTCCACAGGAGCTCTTCAACATTGCTTGAAGCCATGCCAAGGCCGGGCTGGCCGTCCAACCCTTGCAAGAGGTCATCGCCCGCCACGTTGCGAAAAGCCCCAGCGAACTGGAGGCGCGGGGTCCCGCCAACTTGGCCTGATCCCTGGCAAGCCTTGGCCAGCTTGACCGGTCTTCACTCGACCTTGCAAGCTCTCAGCTACGGCAAAGGACCTCGGAGTGCGGCCCGCAAGAGACTGGCACCGCTGCTTGGTCACCCGGAACGCTGGCAATGCTGGGTATCCCGCTCATGCATGCACCCGGCCACCGCGCGTTTCTCGTCTTGGAAAGCTTAGAGCCCTAGAACCCAACGAACCTGGTTTGGGCGTCCGGCACCATGGTGTTGGATCGCGATGCACTGTTTTTTTCGGCTGGAGGAGTCTTGGCTGCTGAAAGCACTTTGCAGCTGTACCAAGCACTGGTGTAGTAATGTTGCACAAGGAGAAGCTGTTCAGAAGATTGCGCATTTCCACCCGCAGAACACCTCCAACATGGTGTGGAGGTTTGCAACGTTGCTTGCAGGACTGCCCCGAAGCCTTCGTAAGATTCGCAACCATCCTGCGATCGCTTGTCTGTGCGATGTCAATGTGTGGCCGGGCGTTCGTGCAGCAAATTCCTTGCGAAGCCTTCGAACATATGAACTTAGACCGCCATAGGACATGTGCCCTTGCTTGCAGCCTCGCGTGAGGGAGCATCCCGCTGTTTGAGCCACTGGCCTTGTCAGACTGTATTGTGACTTCGAGGACTTCTGCGCGCAGGATTGTAGGACTTCAGCACTCGGCACTAGTTAGAGGCTAAGGCTAAGGTGTGCAGCAGATTCGACCGAAGCAAAGGATAGAATCGGAGCCGCATGCGAATCAGTGATCGTCACAAGTCACTATCGCAGCCCATGAAGCTAAAACTCAACACGAACCACGAATACCAACAAGCCCACTCGGCATGACTGTATGATAATGCACGCATGTTCATGTGGTCGCACAGCTGGCACAGAGAACACCAACTAGCATGGTATGAAAGCTGTTTTCGGCAAGTTCACGAATGAGGCAGCTGAGGTGTGTCCAGGCCTTGGAAAAAGGTATCCAAAGTCCCAGAAAGCATCAAAAGATTCGCCTCGCATCCCGCCGGGCGCTCGCCGCTTGAGTTGCATTACTCAGGGATCTCCAGCCCGGAAGCCCGAGACCGTGGTGGTCTCCCAAAACGGAGGAACTTCGCGCTGAGCCGAACCCCTTGTCTTGAGAGTTTCTTTTTCTCAGGTGAGCTTGGGCCCCAGGCCTCGGCGAACGCTGCTCGGGCCCTTGCTGCCGCAGGCGTCGGGAGAGCCGTCCGCGAACTGTTTTCAGACGTCTTCCCCTGCAGGTCTTTCTGAGGAAGCCTCCTTCCGCGCCCTATCCAACGAAGCCCCTGGACGGGGACGTGGTGGGGAGTCGAGTGCTCTAGCCATTCCAGAGAGTTGGTGTTGTCGGCCGGGGCAGAGAGTTTGTGTTGGTGTCAGCATGCAAGCTTCCTTTATGAAATCCTCCTTGCTTGTGGCTTTCGTTTAGGTCCAAAACCCAGCTCCTTGAGATGTAAGGCACTCTTTCAGCTGCCGGGACTTGGTGCGCAGGCCGGAAGGGTAGGAAAGGGAGATCGTGGGATCCCAAGAATCTAGATGGATAGGATGCAGACGAGAGCCCACGGCTTCTTGGCCCATTTCCTGGGCTGGGCGTTTGGGGAGTTTACGAGCGCTTACGTTGTGTTCGTTGCTGAAGTCAAAAATGATGGCAAGCCTGAGCCGCCGCTCCGTGAAGCCTGGTGGTGCCTATCTGAGCCTGTAGCATGTAAGTAGGCTTGGGATGTCATTGCTTTTGTTGATGTGGGTGAGGGGGCGGGAGGGGAGGGGAGGGGAGGGGAAAACGCCAGTCGGTTTTCTCACAAAGCTACTGCAAGTCCGTGTCTCGCAAGGCGCTCGCCAACAGTGCCTGGAATGCTGCGGTGTGTCTTGGCTGCTTAGCCGTAGTACTCAGCCACCGTCTTGCAAAAATTGGGCATGTCGCCTTCAAGCAAAAAGCAACCTTCCGAGTATAGAAGGGACAGCACAGGTAAAGAAGACCCTGCTACACTTGCACCGTCAAGCGCTGAGCCGCTTCCGTGGTGACAGATGCAACCATCGACAGGTGGCGGACGGGTGGTGCCCAGCCAGTCATCTTTCTACACTTTCTGCTGCCTCCCAAGGACAGCGCACCTGGGCGACAGGTTGCCAAGTGGCATTGGACATTGTGCCCAGGTGGGGCGGGTCCATTGGCCAGAAACGTTTGTCCAACCTGCGTAGCCTCTGCAGTAAGCCATGTCGGCGCCGATGATCCGAAGAGTCTTTTGAGCCCTTGAGGCTCCCTTACCCGCCTTACCCAGGGTGAAGTGTGATACGAAACACCCTGCACTCTGACTCTGCACAGACGCGGGGAATCGCTGAGCCTGGCCAGCAGCAGCCTGCCAACAGCGCTTGGGCCTTCGCAGCAACGGCGGCTCTGGAGCACCCGCTGACGAGCACCTCAGTTTTGCCATCATGCGTGAGCCATGAGCCCGAGAGCCCCTAGAGGCCCTAAGAGCCTGCGGAGCCGGCAAACAACAGAAGTTCGACATGTGCTTCTTGCACTTTGCAGCCTCAAGAGGCCCAAGGGGTAACCAATGACTCGGCTTGTTCGTGTCCCGACCCCACCTGCAGCTTGTGAAGCGACAGAGATTTCCACTTGTGACTTGTGGGTGTAGCATGGCGAATTAATGGTGTCTGAGCTTAGTTGTCTTGCCATTGAACATGGGTTCGATAAGAGCAGGCAGAAAGCAGCATCACAAGATTCCGTGCCCCTCAACACCAGAACATCCTCGATTTAGCTGATTTACAGCGCAAGGGGCTGCTGCAGTATATAAGCCAGGTGAAACCACCATCGCGTGGCCTTTCCAGATACATGACGGGCCATGCTATTGGAAGGGGGTTCGAGAAATGCAAGGTGCGACCTCGGCGGCCGTGCTCTGCGCATCCGAGTGGCGGCCGCAGGCCCTGGCGAACACCGCCTGGAGCTACGGCCACTTGGCAAAGCGAGAGTCTTCCCAGAGGTGAAACCAGAGGGCATTAATGTAGTCTAGGGTTGAGGTAAGTAAGATTCTGGAGGTTAGGGTGCGGCGGGGTTTTAGTTTGTCCCATTCCCAGATTGCAGGGTATCGGCAGCCCAAGCGTATCCAAGCGTAGAACACATGTGCTGGGTTCTGCCTCGATATTGAAGTAACAGAACTGGGTGTGTCCCCCGTGCTGCATCAATGGAAACCGGGATCTATACCGAGGTTTTGAGAATTTCTGTGGGTTCACAGCTGGAGAACCCCGTGTGGACACAGCACGTCTCAGCCTTGCTACGGCTCCCGTTAAAACCCCGAAATTCTTCCAGACGTGTCCCGAATTTCAGCATCAAGACAGAGGAAGGCCCAAAGTGCGAGGAGAATCGAAAATCGGAGACCACGACTCTCAGGCAAGCTCGGGTTGCGAAGCAAGCCAGCCATGGAGGCGCTGGCGGCGGCTGGCTCTCAGACGCTGCTCAGCTTTGCTTGGGTGAGGTGTCCCGGGATGGGCGGGCGGGTGGCCGGGCAAGAGCAAAGCCGTAAACCGGTAAACCTTGTTGACCGAAGCCTCGAGAAAAGTTTCCGATGAGATGAGCAAAGCCTGCGGTGCCCCGCACTGGTCCTTAGAGGTGTGCCGTCGAGGGAGCACTTGTGCGTGAGTCATCACATCCCGAGAAGGATCGACCACTTTGATCCGCAGAACCTGTCGAACATGGCTTGGGCACCAGCGAAGCCATCAATGATGCAGGACTTCTGT
Source organism: Symbiodinium sp. clade A Y106 (assembly GCA_003297005.1). Taxonomy (NCBI): domain Eukaryota; class Dinophyceae; order Suessiales; family Symbiodiniaceae; genus Symbiodinium; species Symbiodinium sp. clade A. The sequence goes on from BGNK01004459.1 coordinate 18,366, forward strand.
GTGGGTCGTTCGCATATGTCGACTCGTCTGCGCATGTGGCTTCTTCTACCGTGCACGGTGCTAGCTAGATGAAGACTTAAAACCTCATGCAGGGTTCTCCCGCAACCATGCATCAAGCAGCCGTGCATTGAATGGATGATACTGTACCCTTTCGGGGGCACTACCGCAGTTGCCAGAGCTGTCGAAGCTTGAAGGAGCCTTTGCCGAACGCTCTCGGTGCTACCGCCGTGCGGCGAGCTTCGGCCCTGGGGCCTCGAGAGCTGGCAGGCATTGACTTTGCGATGCTTGCACAACCTTTTGACAGAGTTTCAGGATTGGAGGGCGCCTCCGGTTTGGCGAGTGTTCGGGGTTCAGGGCTTCTCGAGCTTCTTTTATGCACCTTTTCCGGTTGCAGCCTTTCTTGCGCAGCACAGGGCTGAGGCTTGTTTTGCAGCCGACGGATCTGGGTTGTGCGCGGGAGATTCTGGCTTTTCTGCTGGCTTGTTCCAGTTTGGGAGGCGGCTGCTGAAGGGTCTGGGAGTCTGAGAGGCCTTTTCAGTGCCTCAGAGGAGTTGAAGGCCGGCGCACCATGGGTACTTAAGAATCGCTGAATCGTGGTATTGCTTGTAGTAGTGGCTTTAGCACAACGGGGTCCCCAGACTCTCGTTTTCTTGTTTTTTTTTGCGCATTTTTGTCTTGTGTAGTGCTGCTGTACTTCTCCTTGATTCATCTTTGCGGTGGTTCGCCTTGCTGTGACGCATGTTGGTTTAGCCTTCCTTTGGCCACCTATGCCTGAACACTTCTGAAAGCCCTTCAGGCTTGGCGTGGGCCTTCAGCTCTCCGAAGGCTGGAGGAACGTTTTCGGCTGTTGTCGTTGCAATGAGGTTCGGAAAGACGCCGCACTTACATCTTGCTGCAGCCGCCGCCGAAAAACGCTGATGGAATCCCCAAGCTCTCAAAATCTGAACGCCACGCACCCCCAGCCCATCAAGAGCCCCCTGCAGAAGGTGCGGCAGACCTTTTCCCTGGAGGCGGTCTTAGACCGAGCCATGCCGCAGATGCTGCAGTCCGAGACTAGTCTGAGAATGTGTTGTTCTGCGCTGCAGAGGGCCATGCGTTGCGCTAGGATCCGCTCGGAGTGTTTCCGCAGAAGAGGACGTTGGTGCGTGTGGGTGCGGACGCAAAGATGAAGCGGACAATCCGAATGTCGCTTTCTTGGAGGAGATAACCCATGTTTGTCAGAATCAACGAGTCAAATAGCACTAAGCAGAAAACACAACGAGCGACACAACGAGCTCAATCCGCAACATGTCCCAACATGAGCCGCGCATGATAGCTGCCCTACGGAGGCTTGCGAAGTGCGGGGCTTTATCTTCAAAATGTTAGAGGATTGGAGTTCCTTTTCTTTTGATTTTATGGGCGGAGGCTCAAGAGGGTTCTGCATTTACGGAAAAGGTTCTTCTAGCTGAGGACGCTGTCCGTCAGGACACTCAGTTTTCCGTTGTTTCTGCCGTGCGACGAGTGTTTGACAGCGTTCAAGCAGGCAGTTGCGGAAGGAGTCCACATGAGGCTAACAGCAGTGAGCGCGTTAAGCCCAGCCCACCTTGCACTTCTCAGACCGGTGTAGTGTAGCTAGTCAGTTAGAAACCAAAATTATCGCCTTGGGCTTGAGATCCCGCAGAGTTTTATGGTTTGGTGTTCTTCTTGCATGTTGAGAAATACCTGCAAGGCCTGTGCGACGGACATGTTGTCTAGGATTGCTGCGTCCCTGGACCCTAAGACGCCCGAAATGTCAGCACCCGGACAGCCCAGGAGCCCCTTGATACAGCCAATATGGCCTGGGCATTTTCTTCTCTGCTGCCTTGGACCGTGGCATAATTGCTTCAGGGTTCAGGACTCAGTTCAGGTCTACGAGGATGCACGTGGCTTTTCTTTGATAACCGCCGCTCGTAAGTTAGCGGGGTGTTGCAAGCGAATTTCTTGAACATGGATGGTGAGGTGTCGAGCCACGATTACTTGCAGATGTCTTCGAAGGTTCGAGGGCTTTGCAGACAGATGTTTCTCTGCAGGAATGCTGCGGTGGTTGCAGCGACATCTTCGGCAGCATGCAGCTGGGATGACAAGACCCACCACGAAGGCATGTGCAGACTACTATAGGGGCCATAATAATTACCTCTACTATTCTGGGGGCTCCTTGTTAACATTATGTTATAATGGCCCCCAAAATCCTATTCCAATGAGGAATTTTCAGGTAATTCAGAACTAAGGGACTGGAGACCTTGAAATGAAAGGCACCTGCCACTGCAGACCATGCCCGGTGGGTTCCACAAGGTGTCTTTGCGAGCCTTCAGAACTGGAGCGGCCCCGACTACCTCCCAAGCTCTTGCAAACAAGGCAGCTACATTTGTACTCATAGGCTTGATCGTTTGACCTAGATTTAGATCTTCCTACATGTGCAGCAGAGTAGAACCTGTCTGAGCAAACTATCTGCTCGGGTGCTGCCAGCATGCAGAGGCACCTCACAGTCGGGACGGGACCCCCTGCAGCCCCAAGGCTCCAAGCTGGCCGCCTTCGATTCCCAGCCTCTCTCCTCGCTTGTGGACCTGGAGCTCCCGGGATGCGAGGTCCTGGAAAAGCTCCTGGCTGAGAAGGCTACCACTCTCAGAGCTCAGAGCCTTCCATGCCCATGCCCCGTTCTGCTTCCTTTGCAGGTCGATGCCTTCGCCCAGGCTTGGATTCGGGAGGATGCTTTCTCTGGCACGCCCCTTGCCTGGCAAATGTGAAAGGCGGAGGATCCGTCATGTAGATTCAGATCCATGTCGTGTCGCCGGATGCGAGGGGCTCTTCATGAATTGAAACTCGGCCCAGGAACGCCCTGCTGCGCACATGGCAGGTCGATGCTTGGCGGCCGCTTCAACAGTGTGTGGGTAAATGCCGGTAAGGTGTTGATTGCGCCAGCCTTCCGTCCGACAGCCATGCTCATTTTGAATGGTTTCAGTCTGGAGGAAGCCTGCTACGGCCCTCAGCTGATCGTTTGCAGTTCAGGACAACTTCGGCATCATCGGCACCAAGTGGCTTCTCGGCCGCTTGGCAAAAAAGCAGGCAGCATCGGGCAACCCTTTGCTGACATGCTCAGCACGCAACAAAGACTGCCAGGCAGCCTGCAGAACGAGGTAACCGACAGTACCGACCCCAACAACCCACTCCCACATCTGCCACATCTACCTGCAGCCGACATACGCTTCTCCACAAGGCCAAGCTTGGAGCTGGGGCAGCTTTCAGCGAACAGTCCCAATGTAGAGCCGAGGCAAGCTTGGAGTGCATCGGCCGGGCGAGAACGCGGAGTTCGTCCGGAGGGCCAGGGCAGCTCTGCTGCTCTTTGCTCTTCAGGGCGGTTCCTCTCGGCTTTGGATCTGATGGCCTGGATTCGGCCGAGGAGTTTCGTTGGTATACTGCAGGGGATCTCATGTGTTGGTGCTCCGAAGCGCAGACATGGCCCCGCTTCGCCCGACACCTTCGGTGTTTCAACTGCTTGGGTGTTGGTCCCTTTTTCCACGAATCACTTTGTGCCGCCAAAAGGAATCTGTGGAATTGGAGGTTAGATGAGGTGAGGGAATTGGGGCTGAGGGTCGGTTTGAGAAGGCCTGCATCTTGGGGGTCCCAGGTTCGGGATGCTATGCTCCGGCAAGCAAGCCCGAATGAGCATCAGGATTCCGTAAAGACCGCAGCTTGCAGCCTCCGCTTCAGCTCCGGGCGGCTTCGGGTCCTTTCGCCGTCGCCATGGCCACGGCAGGCAGTGGAATGAGTGCCGAGGAGCTGCGGGGCGAGATCGAGGCGACCCGGCGCCAGGTGGAAGCCGAGAGGGTCAGGCGCCAGGAACTCGACATGGAGATCACCCGGGCCACAGAGCGGCAGAGGCTGCGCCTAGAGCTGGAGGAGATGAGGAACCTTCTGTCACAGGAGCAGGCAGATAATGAGAGTGCAGCTGAGCTTCGACGGCTGTTTGACGAGGACCGGGTCCTCAGCGCATGGCATACCAGCAATAACAGTGGTCGGCTGACAGGTGGTCGAGACAGCGCGCAACCTGTGATGAGAGCAACTGGTGGAAACAGCACTAGTTGTGCAGAGATAGTCGCCAAGGGCGAGTATGTCTGGAGAATCACAGGCCTCTCTTGGTTGAAAAGCATGCTGAAGCAGGAGGATAACGATACTGTCGACTCCATGGGCTTCAAAGTCGGCAACGAGACATTCCAGTTTCGCTACAACCCGTGGGCAACCTCTATATGTCATCGGTATCACGGGTCTCTCGCCATCGTGCTCAACACGAAGGCGTGCGTCGCCATTCGGTATCGCATCTACGTCAGGGCACGGAATGCAGAGTATGTGCAGTGGGGCGAGACGAGCGATGCCATCCACGATGGATCCTACGATCAGTGGCCGACCTGTGCTGCTTACGGTCCCGATGTGCATTGGCCGGGTGATCCTCCGGCTTCTGTGGGCATCTTCGGCTTGGGCTATGAGGAGCTGCTGCACTCCGAGTGGGTGCAAGACGACACTCTCACGGTAAAGTTCGAGCTCGATGTCCGCCCTGACGACCCGCCCAAGGCTCAGCGCTTGAGTGTCCCGGCGGAGGTCCCTGAGCCAACTCTGAGTGAAGACACGAAGGCGTTGCTGGAGGAAGGCAAAGGCAGTGACGTGCAGTTCTTCGTGCAGGGAGAGGTGATCCACGCCCATTCGCAGGTTCTTTGTGCGCGCTCCGAGGTGTTCAGCAACCAGCTGACGGCAGGCATGCAGGAAAGCTTGTCGAAAGTCATCATGATCCAGGACTGCGATGTCGCTACGTTCAAGGCTTTTCTGCAGTTCCTGTATACGGATCGGCTGCCGGACGCCCAAGCGCTCCTTTCGAAGGGGATCTCAGGCGAATCCGCGAGTGAGAGCCGGGGCCCGCAGCTGGGTCAGCTTCAGGCACTTCTAGACGTGAGTGACAAGTATCAGGTGAAACGTCTGCAGCTTTGGTGTGAGGCGAGGCTTTCAGAGCAAATCGACAAATCGCAGGTTTGTGCCATCCTCTGCCAAGCGCATCTTCTGCAGGCAAAGCATCTCGAGACGGCGTGTCTCTCCTTCATCAAGGACCACGTGAGCCAAGTGCTCACGATGCCTTCCTATGCCGAGCTGATCAAGAAGTGGCCTCAAGTCGCGCTGAAGATCAACCTCTTCTCGGCGGGTGTGTCGGAAACCGAGGCGTTGGCAGCGATGGATGCTCTGCAAAGACCGGAAGAGCAGCATTCGGAGCAGGCAGCCGGATCAGAACCCTAGCCCCGGGAGCGGGTTAGCTCCCAGAAGCCCCGGGGTGCGAACCCAAAGGGTCTTACTATAGGGGCCTTAGTAATTACCTATACTATTTTGGGGGCTTCCTTATTATTATAGTATAATGGGCCCCAAAACCCTATTCTGAGTATTAAGGCCCCTCTGTAACGGAATGTGCGGCGCTCCGCCGCGGGCATGTGCAAAGCAGCTGAAGATGCTGTAGGCCAATTCGCAATGCGACAGGAGTCACTGGGTCTCTGTTTCCCGCAGACATCAAAGACGCCTAAAGCTCGAGTTTAGTTTTTGGGGCAGGAGGCTTTGGCGTCTTGTTGTGGGAAGGGGCCACCAACTCGAGACTCGAAGCTAATTTAGTCATTGCAGAGCTTTGGACCTTGCCCTGTTATGCTGCGGCCCCCAACTTTCCAACCCATTCAGGGTGATGTGTAGCTAGGCACTCTCGTTGTGAAGTGGAACTCTCGGACATCCTTTATAGGCGGCCGCGACAGGTGTACTCGTACTGGCGATGTCCCTTGTGGACTGTTAGTATCACGGGAGGGCCTCTGTCTTTCAGAGCGTTACCTGCCATGCTTGTGTCGAAAGAAGACCGGCCATGCATGAGCCAACCAAAATCCGGTCTGCTACAACGCTGAAGCTAAAGCTATATAAAAGAGAGCTTTCAAACACCAGGATCATTCAAACTTTCCGAACCTCGCCTCGCCAGTCGAGAGTCAGTGCCAAAAGTTCCACTTCTGGACCCCTTTCAGCCCGCGAGTCTGAAGCATTTACCCTCTCAGGAAGCCGTCTCGGCCATCGCGAAGTCCAGAACTGATGACTGGAGGCGTGAGCGGTTCTTTGTGAAGGAACGGGTCTTCTGCCTCTCGGCGGGTGGTTAAAACTGGTTCCTAAACCAGTAAGCCAAGAGAGGTTTCGGCGGGAATGAGCCAGGCACCGCTGCAGAGGACCCGAAATCTAACGCGGGCAATGAGTCCACAGGCAGGAGGCGAGGGAAACCGACATGTGGGAACCGCATCTGCCCCACAAGCCTTTGCAGCTCCTTGTTTCGATGCTCGAAACAACAGTTTCCTTGTGACCGACCTGTCGATGTAAGCGTCTCGGCGGGCTTATGCAAGTTGTGGGAGTGCACATGAGGCCCGAGTCGACCCCTTAAGAATTTAAGGGTTACTGTAGGGCTTTGGGCTGTAGGAATCAAGGCTTGGAGTCATGTTGCAGTAGGTGCGTTCGAGCTCGATGTTTCAGGGTGTACGATTTCCGGGCAAGCCCGATGCAAAAAGCAGTTCGCCGTTGGGGCCCAACATGGAGGCTTCAAAGTTCAATGCTTGGGATCGAAGCACTTGTCGGTTCACGAACTCCGTTACCTCAGGTTTTTTGGAGTTCAACCTGCATCATCCGCGTTTGGGCAAGCCGGCAGCGGCGCTGTTGTCGGGAAGTCTAACAAAGGCGAAGCGGGCGTGAGGGTCGTGGATTTAAGCTTCAGGGATGTGCACGTGGGTGGAAAGCTCGGTGAGAGTCCATGGCACGTTCGACGAAACCAAACCCAAGGAATTTAGGCACGGGTCGAGGGGTATTTGAAGGTTGTATGTAATCTTTATCTTGTTTTTGGCGGTGGGGGAAGTTGACATAGACAGACCGTGCAAGAGCGCAGCATCGGCTAGGGAATCCAGCTACAAGGCTGGCATAGTGTCTGCTTCACACTTGCCACACTTTGTCGATTGTCGAATGAATAGCTACGCATACAGAGTCACCACTCATGTAAATGCTGCACGCATTGCATCCACACGAAGAAGAAGTAAATTTGGCAACCTGCGCATCCCTACATACTCTTTTTGTGCGATTGTGAGTTTCGAAATAAATAGGTGAGTCTAGAGTCTAGGTGTAAATGAATACATGCATAAGTCCACGAGGCGAGGTGAGGTGAGGTCGGATCGCGTTGGGTCCGGGCGGGTTTGGGTCGGTCGGGTGGTTTAGAGTAGGAGGGGAGGGAGGTAAGGTATTTGGGTAGTACGTAAGTAAGTCAGTCAGTCGGTTGGAGAGGGCAGTCAGGCCGTCAGTAAGTCAGGAAGGAAGTACGAAGTAAATAAGAGGCAAGGAATCAGATAAATGGACACACAAAGCGTTAAACGGTGTATGCAAATAACCGGAAACAGTATGACCTGCCAAACCACGGGCGGACAAGCATACAACTAAGCAGTGAGACACTATTTGTTTCAAGGAATTCTGCCAGGACCGTTGTCGCTTCCTAAGCAGCGAGATGCTCTGTCCGTTGATCTCCCGACTTTTGGCTTGTGAGTCCATGCGGGATCTATCCGAGAGCATTCGAGCCTGGACCACAGCCCTCTAGCCTCTCACAGCCAGACAAAGTCCCGTGTGTACTCTTGGCAGAGGAGAACAGCTTCCTTGGAGCTGGTACGCGCGCAGGCTGGAGCCTTTATCGAGCCGTACGGAATCTGTATATTTCTGTGTCCAGTTTTTCGAACTGTGTGTGTGGTGCGTGGGGATCATATACAAAAAAGCATACCCGTTTGCACACAAAATGCTTTGATGGGTTTGGTAAAAACACACCACATACGGATTTCTGTCCGCAGCGGCGCCCGTTTGAAGTGGCTGCCTTGATTTTGGTGCGGCTGATGTTGCCTTCAGGCAGGTCTGGCCTGCTGCGACCTTGGGCGCTGCCCATCAGTGAGTTGGTTGACAGGACAGCTGGGAGCGGAAGAATCCGGGGGCTCCCGTCGGAGGTTCAGTCAGGCTGCAGTCTTGCCAGGAGTTTGTGTGCAGAGTTCCAAGCCCTGTCGCACATCTGCGACCTTCTGGACGATGCCGGCGTGAAGCAGGCCCGGACGGCCCGCAAACTTTGCAAGCTTTAAGGCCATCGAAGGCACGGGCCTGTTTTTTCGTTGTAAGCTGAGCCAAAGCCCCCGGCTTAGGACCTGACCATGCAAGCATCTTTTGTGCGCTCAAAACATGGCAAGAAGTTTCTATGTCAGATGACGTCGGCCAGTGTCAAGATGGGATGTGATGTAGGCTTCGGTAGGCTGCCTGCGAAAGGCCTCGAGCACAGGGCTCAGCTTAGCAGGGCAGTCTCGTTCCAGAAGGCCCCGAGTTGCTCCGAGCTTCTGCTTGGGAAGTTGTCAGGCCGAGTTCGAGAGTGTGCCGCCGCCTCAGATGGCAAGGCGGCTGAAGGCTGTGCATGTTTTGCCTGACAGTCTGGAGCCTACAAGTGCACGCCTATGTCAGTCAGCTAGTAGATAGCGAGCAAGATGTGGCAGTCCAGATGACCACAAGCTCCTGAACATCATACGCACCCCAGCGTCAACCTCCTCAAACTGGAAGTTGGTGCCAGCATCCCACACCCTCGAAGTACCGACATTGAGGGTGGATCGAACCAGCCATGTGAATGATCCTGTAAGCAAAAGTCGACGAGGTCTGGTGATGTACTTCTCTGGACCTCTGGCTCTTCGTGCCTCTCCTGCGTGCGCCGTGCACACAAAGCAGAAACATCCCCTTCTATCGGTCTCCAAACAGTGGCAGTTGTAAGTGAGCACGGGAGTCCTGAACTCTAATCCTGATTGTGGCTGGGAGCATTGCACGGATGCATCGATCCTGCCCGAATCATTGACGCTTCCTGTATAGTCCGGGCAGTGAGAGCACTCCACCCGATGGCTGATCGAACTGGAAGCATCCGGGACCTCTGCGACCTTTCCGGGATCTGTTCAGGGTTACCCGTTACCCTGCCCACCAGCAAGCACACCCAGTGCCTATGCACCAAGCAAGACCGAGACTACTGGAAAATGCTTGGCCGTTTCTCAGGTTTTTGGATTGGTGTTGGGACGTTCCAGCACATCTCGCGCGATATGGATTGAACGTCTAGAGAGGATTGAGTTGCTTTCGCTGTCGCCGCAGGTCGCTTGAAGTTGTCGTTGTGCTGCACCGTATGACCGACTGGAAAGTGAGACGGGCAGTAGCAAACTCAGGACAGGTGTAAGGCTCAGTTGCTTTCGCTGTCAATAGTGCTGCGCAGCTCCATGGGCACCGAATTGAGTGTGCAAAGCTTTGCTAGCTAGCCAGGTACGGACTATGCGCCAGCTCTTGCAGCTTTTGCCGCAGCTGCGATTGCAGGTGTTCTGTGCCTTGACTTGAGCATCATTGAGAATGGGAGGGTGCGATGGGGCTGTTCCGGACTAGGTGACATACAGGCTTGGGTTGAATCGGCCAAGTTATTCAGGCTGGCTTGAATGAGACTTGGTCAGGTTAGGATAGGCTAGGTCTACCAGGTGGCTAGATTCGATTGCAGGCTAGGTCTGTCGTTTTTTTGTTGCACGTTTTCGCGGGAGTAGTGTGGCAGGGCTGTGAGTGCGAATGGCGCAGTGATCGTGAGTGTACGCAGCGGAGCGCACAACGTAGCCGACGGATGTCACGTCGGAAGCATTACCACCCCACGCTCCTGACCGGCCCACAGCTTGGCTGCCGCTACCACAGTTTTCGTCCATCTTGCTCGCGAGTGATGTTCATCTTCGCTGCACTAGACGAGGTCCCATCGCACTGTCTGAGTCGTGAACGTGAGATAGTCGGCAGTAGAGGGGTGGGTGCAGCTTTGATTCCCGTTGTCATGGGAGCGTCAGAGGGAAGTATGACGGAGACAGCGGAACCTCAGTCAGTGAACTGCCAAGGTGACTATCGTGCAGGTGGCGCAGAGTCTGTCTACATTGAGTAACCGACGAAAAAAAGCGCATTGTGAAGTAGGTGATGCATACTGCGACCTTGTAGATTTTGGTTTAGCTTCGCGAAGCAGATGGCCTTACGACGGTTGGCAGTTTTCGCTGTTGCCCACAGTCTTTAGTGAAGTGGATAGGAACAAAGGCGAGGCAACTTTGCAACATGCCTTGGTTCTGCAAGCATCTCACATGCAAGCGACGAACGGCCTTTGTCAAGACAGAAGAAAGAAGGAGTGGAAGGAGTATCGCAAGTTTGTCCAGTAACTGGAATTGCTGCTGCCGCAATGGGGCAGACGGCATGCTGTTGCGAGAAGACGGATGATGAGAGGATGCTCGGTCGCATTATACCGCAACCTACGTAACCACGAGCGGTTTTGGATGGTTGAAGTCTGAACCTCGCGTAGACTTGGGAGGAAGTCGGTGGTTTTATGTGTTATGTGGGGCTGCATGCGTGGTCGTGTTCTGAACTAGATTCGTTTCCTGCCTGGCCCTGCAGGCTCGTGGCCGTGTCCTCGCTGACGCCCGGCGGCATCGCGTCGACGGCAGAGCTTCGGCTGCATTGGGAAGTGTAAGTGTAGCACTGGGGCCTGCTAGGGCCGAAGCCTCGCCGGTAGGAGAGGGTCGCTGATCAAAGAAAGTCTCTTTGCGAGTGCCGGGCCCCCGCAAACCAAAGCGCTCAGAACGCCGAGGACTCCTTGGTCCGCTCCCCAGGAGCGAGTGAGTCGAGTCGTTGCCAGCTTTGCTCCAGACTCAATGGCCTAAGCTGATCTTCAAGGCCGGAGGCGGTGGTCGGGTGTTTTATCGCATGTCTTGGCCCGAGGTCTTAGGAACGCAGATGGACGGTGCCGTGAACAGTGCGGCTGTCGGGGAAGTGACTTTTTGGGAGCAGCCGCGCCCTTGAATGATTGTTGAACGGGAGTGCTGCTTCCTTGCTTTTTCATTGCTGAACCTCTTTGCCGGACAGATTCTCTCGAGGCATTCCTAGCATGGCCCACTTCCGAATCTGCTAATCTCTCGAGGTTGGAGGGTGTGTATGTCCGGGAGCAAGACGGGAAGTACATGGCATCTGCCTCAGCTGCGGGCAGTTGGAGGATGCCAGGAGTGTGGTCGTTTTCCGGAGTTCGACGGTGATGGGATGCCAAGACTCGAAGACCCTGCTGTTGGCATTTTTTGGATGGCTTTTTCTTAGTCTTGCCTGAGGTCCTTCCGATCGGCACACAGTATTGTATGAGGATACATGTATCCCGCTTACCAACTGCATAGAGATCTGCATCTACGTACTTTGAAGATCGTTAAGGTTTTCCTGTCTTTTCAGTATCATCTCATTGTCGCCTTAAAGAGGCACGAAAGCCAGCACATGCCGCGATACGCTTGAGCCGGGAGGCGAGCATCCAGTCCAACCTCGTGCACTGGGCGGACGAGTTTCGCTCGGATCCCTCCGAGCTCTCCATCATGGGCACCAGGGAGGCAGGACTTCTTTGGGTCTTCTGCGTAAAGCTGACACCTGATCTGTCAGTATGAGTCTTGGTGCCATTTCCAGAGGTCTGCCTCAGTCTGGGTGGCCGGGTCTACACTGCGGAAATCTCTCCAAGCCTGGGGACCTTACTCTGGGACGATGGTGAGGTTTGGGCGAAGCGCAAGCCCAAGGCTTGAGCGTTGTCGCCCGTATGGGCTCAGCTAGCAAGGACCTTTCATTGTTTGTCGGGCCTTAGTCAGAGCCTTAGGATTGAGGAGGGGCCTGCAATCACGCAACCGGAATTCAGCCGGAATCCTTCATAGAGAAGGCCGTCCGTTTGGAAGGCGATGTAAGGGCATTTCTGCAGATCTGACTGCGTGTGATCACTCCAGTGCAGGAGCACCCATCAACTCCGCTCCAAAAGGGTTGCAAAGAGAGAAAGGCCTAACAGTGACCGCGCCGCGGTGATTGTACTTGGTGGCGCTTTCTCCTCGGGAGGATGTGGCCCAAATGGTCCATTTCCCCTCATGTGCTGTTTCGAGACCGATGCCCGGTGCTTTTTTGGGGGCTCGGCAAGGAGACCTAATGGCTTCGCAGACTGCAGGTGGCAATTGCAACACGGTCCACACATGTTTGCTTCATTCATTCATTCATTCATTCATTCATTCACACACACACACACCCACGCACACACACACACAGACACACTTTTTTCTGCTGCCGAGCATGGCTGCTGTATGGTTCTTGTGCACCACAAGTATCCTGGCATCAATTCAGCAAGCAGACGTTGTCAGACCCAGACGCGGCTGATTCGTGCGGCGTGGCCCAAAAGCAAGGTCGCCGCACCGGAGCACATCATGGACATGACATGTCTAGGGGCGATAGGGCGCGGAAGGCGACGCTAACGAAACAATCAAAGCGTGAATGTTTCAGATGCCCAGTCCTGCCGTGGTGACTGCTGCCGAATCTCTGAGCCGGCTGAGCAGGACGCCCTTCCTCAGCCCCGATCGTTGCAGCCTTCCGCCGCGCCCGGCCCGTTGCAGTCACAAAGCATGAATTGAATTCATCATATCGCTCGAGCCCACTCCAGACCCTAAGTTACAAACCCCTCAACAGCTTCAACCCAAAGCTTGTGAACGCCTGCGGTGCGGCCAAGCATATCAAGTTATGATATCCAAGCCCTTGCAGCAAAAGGAGGTCTTGCAAAAGAGAATGCAACATGGCGCGCATTGCCCGACGTGCACTTCGCATCAAGGACTGTCATAGGGATGGTCGGACATGCATTTCTTGATTCTAGGAGGAGGCCAAGTGGAGGCTTGAGAACCCAAAAGTCCAGGCCTCTTCTCTCATCTCGCATTTCTAGAGTCTAGAGGAGCTCCTCGCGAGACTTCGGCCTTGCCACAAAAAAATCTGAGTGAAGCCTCTAGACTCTAGGAGCTGCCTCTCTTCAGCTTGCGGCAGCCCTTCCCAGAGATCGGGCAGCCTTCGGGAGTGCCTGGGCCGAAGAGTCGAAGCCCGGACAAGGGAGTGCCTTAGTAGACTCTTTAAATTTTCCACGATCCCAGTCTCGGCGGCCCAAGGAACTCGCACTGAACATGTTCGAGGACCGCTACGCAGCTTGCCTTCGATTGCCGGGGAGGTATTAGATAGCACATGGCCTTGGCACGGATTGACTCACTCTTCGTGCTGAGGTGGAGCTGGTGCGGCGACTGGAGTCCGGGAAGAGCCCCCATTTCGGCTACACTGCAATTTCCCAGCGGCGCGTGCGAGGGCGAGGCTGGGGTGCGACCTGTCACACCTCAATCGCACGGAGTAAGGTGCCTAGTGGCCGAGTGTTCCGATGTGCACTTCATGCTGGTTATTCATTAGAAGCCGTGATGAGAGTCCTAACATGCTCTAAGGCCCTTGTTGCATCTGCTGCCTAGGGCATCTGAACTTGTGGGTCATGCGACCTTGATGGCGCAGTCGTCGTGAACTTGCCTATCTTGCACGGGTGTGAGAGAGCCGAAATCAGTGTGTAGGTTGCGAGTACAGCACAGCCGAAGCTCCTCCCAGATACTGCTCAGGGGTGCTCCTCAACGGCCGTGGCTTCCGATGGGTGGGTTCCCGCAAGTCAGGCCCGGTTGTCCTGCAGGCGCGGGCGCTCGACCGCTGCTGGTCGGAAGGTTTCGTTTTGAAGCTTCGATGGTCGAAGTTATTCATGTTTGTCGTTCAATGTTATGAAATAACGTGGTTCGAGTCATTTTTAAAGAAAAGGTCAGCCTCAGTGTAAAGCGTAGCAACTGTGGCATCCCAAGCACGGGAACTACAATAGTAAATTCTTCCAGTATCTGCTTTAAACCATCAGGACACTAGAGATACTCATGGAAGTTGAAAATGTAGTAGCCACACTCGCAGCAGTGACCATGATAGTAAACATAGCGAAAATGGTGATACCGGCAATGTTGCGGCGGATGGGTGGTGATGATGATGGTGGTGGTGGTGGCTGCGACATTGACGATGAGAAATCGAGAAAAGGAATGCAGAAGAAGGGGCATCGAAGGAACATGTCTCTCTTCGCAAGAGGGCGAGATTAAGGAAGCAACGTGGTTTTTATAGACGAAATGATTTTTGCGCAATGTTGGCCAGGACAGCTTGCTCTTGGCGCTTAATGTTTTTGATCGGTCTTCCAGGACTCGCAGTCTCCCAAACTAACGACAGGCATCTTAGTGTGTTTGGGATGGTGTGATGGCCAACTTGATTCACTTGATGCTTCGTCCTCCCCTCAAAGAAGTCCACACGAGCCGCCCAAACGGAGTTCCTGCTGGACTAGGCATTGAAGACAAAAGAGCAACCAGAAGGCGGAATAGATCGAATAGATGAAGGGACGACACGTCGACTTTCCTGACCTCGCAAAGCGCAGAGAGCCAAGGTTTTCGGATTCTCTCCATCCGTAGCGAAGTGGTGAAGGAAGGGAGCGACCCTCTGCCACTCGTCCCGACATTCCTCCAACACTTACATAGGGTTTAGTGTTTAGGGTTTAGGGGTTCAGAGAATGGTCGATTCGTGTTGTTTCGCTTCTCCTCCCATGCATGTCAAGTCCTTCTGGGCCATCCCAGTGGCATGAGAACACCTATTGGAAAGAAGCAACGTTGCCGGGCGGCGTTGTCTGTCATGGGCTCGAGGAAATCTGGCCGGTGTAGCTGAAAGGTTGACCTTTCTTGCTATTGACAAGCACGCTGAACGGAGGTACATTGCAACGGTGCAGACATTTGCAGACCGTGACCTGTCGCGAATGCAAACTGGTGGCAGAGAACATCCTGCGATCGACACGATCTGGGGAATCTCGCGAGCGAATGAGAAATCTTCTTTCTAGAAGTGTCTATACCGGGAATGTCCTGAGGTCACTGAACCTCTGGCTTTCCGAAGTGACATGTTCTTCAAGGTAGGTTGCGCATGTTGCCCTTCATTTCGTGCTTTCAGTGTTCGGGCCGTTGTGTAAGTGACGAGGACAGGTCTACGTCCAAGCTGGTGGAGGTCTGGGCTTTGCCTCGTACCATTTTCATCCGGGCGAGTGCTACATCTCCTACGAGAGGGCAAACGACAACACCTTCCCGAAGCTGGACGACGGCAGCCAGCCCCCCGCGAAGAAGTACTTCGAAGAGGTTGCCTACGACCCAGGAACACGCTGTTTTCGAGGAGTCATTGACTGGTCTCCAAGCTCCTGGCAGGGGGACGAGTCACTTGACTGATCATGACGGCCATGACTGACGTCCAGGGCCAAACGTGCTTCTTGTCTACTGTTTATAGTTTGTCCCAAGCAATGAAGGAAGTGGGTGTACAACATGGTCTTTTCTGCAGATCTGGACAGCATTGTTGCGGGCACCGTGCATGCTATCCCTGCGAACAAAGCAAAGCAGACAAAGGAGCTGCGCTTCGGAGTGAATCTTGGTTTCCTTTGAAGCCTTTGCGTTTATATGTCTGGAGATTTATATGGACGTAGTGTTTTCCAGGCCCACGTATATACAAATATATATATATATATTTATATATAAGGAGCTAGACAGATAGGCCAATAGGTAGATAGATAGACAGATAGACAGCCGATGGCTTCAGCCTGCCCCAGCAGCGTATTTCGAGACGGTCCCAACGTGGGCACGCACGCTACGACCTCATGATCCGTGGAGCCCAGGAACCTCCACTACCGCCTCCTTCGTGCGGCATGGATCATGCCTGACGATGTGAAGGAAGCCCTGATGCAGCCTGGGCCTTGGGCTGTGGGAAAGCAAACAAACTGTCGAGGGTTTGCTTCTCAACAGGATGCTGCTCAACGGCGGCAACCTGATGATTGCCTAGCTAGTGTCATGTGTTTCGTGGGAGCGCATATTGGCACCTCGTCCCTCTACTCGTTGCGGAGTCGCCCAGTCCCAGCGAACACACCCCAGCAATACATGGACACGAACGGTACTTGCATGCCTGCGCACCCACAGTTCGAAACCAAGACAATGGGAGAAGTGAAAATGCGAGGGCGAGTGCACATGCACCACAAGATTATAAGTATATAAAAGGTAGTTTGGTTTCGACCTCGGCCCAGGTCGGGGGTCGCCGCCTCGGATGTAGAAGCGGCGCTGGGTGCAGCGGAGGCCGGGTTTGTGAGGCATGTTGGCTTTCACGGCACCTTCGGGGTTCAGTTGCTGGGAAGCCTGCTTTGCGGTCTCCCTTCTGTGCTCAAATCCAGCGCTTTGGGGGAATTACTGTGCCCTGGCCTGGGGGCTTAAGTGCGGAATCTGGCTGCAAATCAGGATGAGCCAATGCGTTTGACATCAGTAGGTGTTTAGTCCGTGTGCGCCCGCAAGCCGATGAATCGCACTCACGCTTGCACGAAGTAAGTTTATGCAACACGCGCAGTTACATTAATCACACATACATGCTTCCGTCGACGCATACGTACACACATACACACGGACATACACGCATACGTACACATGTATGCTTAGCATTGTACATGCGCATATATGCGCATTTGCACACATGAAGTATATGGTAGCCAGGTAGCTTGTTGTGCCACAAGGTCATCGCGACCTGGGAGCTATTCTAGAGTGCTTCCCGCGACTTGCAAGCTGCGAAGATAGCCAAGCACTGCTTGAACTGCCAGAAACAGATGTTACAATGGAAAGCCCAAACCTTGATATCCCTCGCTTTGCTTGTTATTGTTTAGAGAATGTCTAAGTCTAGTGGAGTGCCATGTTTTGCCCCACCCCTCAGGCAGGCTCTTCCACGGAGTCTTCTGTGCCTCCAGGATGCATTTGCCGGTTCTCATAGTACAAGAAGCAACCGGGGTTCAATCCAAGGAGCCTCAGAGTTTCGGTTCAAAAACGACTTCGCGACTTGAGGATTTCTGTTTTGTTTGGCGCCTGGACTTTGGAGCCCCCTGCCAGGCCGGCCTCGTCTTCGATGATGAGTGCCTTGGCTGCGTTGATTTTCCCGAAGCCGTCATTTGCTGTCGAAGTCTGTAGGCTGATGGGATAGCTTTGGTTTGAGCACGACTTGGGTGCCAGTGAATCGAGTCGATCTCTGTGCCCGGCACCGAAAACTGCTCGTTTGGGGTGGGAAGCGTATCTGGAAGCTCGCGAGAGCCTTTAAACAATTACCAATACTATTTTGGGGGGTTTCCCCATTGTAATTATAGTATACTATATACCCTCAAACCCTACACTAAGGACGTAGGAAACCCGGGGCCAAGGCCGGCGACGCACGGTGCGCTGGGCCAAAGCCGTGGCGCTGAACGAGAAGCGCGAAAGAAGCCCGGCTTTGCTTAGATGGCCTCGGGTTTGCAAACTGCAGCTGGCCTTTGGGCCCTGCGGGATATTTCGGGTTTAATGGGGCTTGCGGCTCAAATTACAAGCTTCAATGCTACGGGTTAGGGCCTTGCATTCTGCCTGCTTCTGTCCTGGGTCATCGCGTCGATCATGTTCTCAGTTCAGGTTGCAGCAGCGAAGGTCTGAGTATTCGGCTAGGCGGTTCAGGCTTCTTTGAGTCTCGTGGGTTTCAGTTGCAGGCGACAAAGTTACCATGGTCTTGTTCCAGTAAGCCGCTCACGATGTCACCTGTAGGTTGGATTCCCCAGGTCATGATGTTTTTGTTTGGTAGTTCATAATTCTTCGGCTTCCGGACGGCGCCCGGGGATTGTCCTTGGTACTTCATACGGTGTGTGTGTGTGCGCCGCGGTGAGCTGATCGTCACGCTGATCGTCAAGTTGCTCTCGAAGCGGAGAGCATTAGGTACCCCCTCGTGCCATGGAGGTTGATGTCACGGTTTTTCGAAGACGTAGCTTAACTTAGGTGCACAAGTTTCATGCGTCTCCCCAGCATCGGCGCTTGCTTTGTCCACTCAGGCTGGTCTCGCCTGGAGGCCATCGGAACGTTGAAGAGGCTCGAAGAAGTGTCAGGGACAATAAGGAGCTACTGTGGCATTCACGGCTTGTAAGCAGAGTAGCCTTCAAGG
Source organism: Symbiodinium sp. clade A Y106 (assembly GCA_003297005.1). NCBI lineage: Eukaryota > Dinophyceae > Suessiales > Symbiodiniaceae > Symbiodinium > Symbiodinium sp. clade A. Next base: position 36,321 of record BGNK01004459.1, read on the forward strand.
CATAGGGGCTTAGCATGCTACAAGAATGTACAAGATCCCCGTAGTTTGAGCCCTTCTCACAAGGAGTCTTGGAGTGTGGGGTGCATGGAACCTCAATTGGATTGGGTTTGGTGCCAGGTCGAGGTTCCAAGGTTTGTTACGGAAGCTGGGACCTTGTGGTCTGGTTAGCAAATGTCTGTAGCTGTTTGGCCCAGCGTTGTTTCGGATGTGCGCTCCAGACCCCTCTACAGTTCGTTTGGACTTTGAAATAGACAAGACTCGTGCTTCGACCTCTGTGCCGAGTGAAAGACTTGACATCCTCGGCGCCATTCTACGATGAAGGTGGTTGCTTGTGGGGAAAGCTTTGAGAGCTGATGGCGGCAACAGAGTGTCCGAACCGGACACCCGGGTTTGTGATTGGTTGGTAGAACCCTCAATTCAAGGCCAGGATCTGATTTCCGGGGACACGGACGGGCACCATCCACAACTCTGCGAATCCTTCGCTGCTACCAGCCAGGCTTGGCACACCGCCCGTCGCTGTGCCACAAGCAGAGCTCCGGCATGATGGAAGGTTAACAGATGTGGGGGGGGGCGGGGGTGGAGGAGGGTTTTCCCGAGCCTTCCGGCCCGAGGCTCTGCAAGTGTCTGCAGCGGGTCCAGTGTGACAGGAACTCAAACTTTCAAGGCGATGAAAGGACGAAGACAGTAAGGAGTATCAGTAAGCGTAGTCCTGCAGTTGGAACGCTTTCGGGCTTATTGTTGTTTGCCGACAGCAGGCAGTGCGGGCCTCGCTTGAGCCGCAGTTTGGGTCCAACTTTCGAGCCCAGGAAGATGCCTTGTTCTCCGTGCTATTGGCTTCCGCCGAGCAAACGGAAGGAGCTGCGCACTTGGGATTCCACCGGAACATCCGCTCAGGATCTCAACTGACCGCCGAGGGAGGTAGGCCAGAAGTCCTGACTTGAAGTTCCCTTGGGCTGGAGCTTTTTTTTGCAAGCAATCTTTGATCTTGGATCATCTTGGCAGGAGAGCTCCAGAGCAACGCGGAGGACGCCCTGCGCGCCTGCTGGGAGGACTCCGGGGATGCCAAGGCCACCTCTGGAAAAACTGGGGGAAGGGTAATCGGACGCTGTCACTGTGGCCATTGTCGATCCTGCGGTCACCAAGTGTTAAGCCCGAGTCAAGAGTTTAAGCAGCTTGGCAAGACGCCCTTATGCACAGAAACGGCAGCTGCACATTCCCATGTGACACCATCGAGTCGACGGCAGGTGTTTAACAGCAGCACATGTCCGGCATCACCAGCCGCAACTACTTGGAGCTCCTTAACATGAACCGTTAGACATATTTCGACAACAGATCGATGCATGATTCCACCTCAGACTGTGCCAGCCGAAATCTCGATGCTCACAAAAAGTGCTTGAACCTGGAACCGGTCCAGGTGAACGCAGAGATGGCTCGAGGAATTGAGCTGCTGGACGACCAGAAGGCCGCAGGGCAGTTGACCGGGCATCCGCTCTGCCAGGCATCAGGGGTCGAGCTGCCTTGCAGAGTTCTGTTTTTTGGGGTGGGGACGCTGTGCCGGCAGTAGACCCGTTGACCAAGCATGCCCGTGTACATGCCCGGTCATCTTTCGAGAAGCAAATGTTTTAACACGATTTAACAGTTCACACGACTAACCAGATCGGGCAGGAGGTGCATGGCTTGGTTCAGCTTTGTTCGGACCTAGGGGCCTTGCGCAAAGTCTGCATGGGCTTCTGGGGCACGTGGTAAAACCGATTGCAGCACGCAACTTCTGCCAGGCGGATGAGGCCATAGAGAGCTTCACTCGCGTGCCCTGTCTGTCTCACGGAGTTCTAGGACTTCGAGCGGTCGTCTTCAATGTCGTTTTCTATTCTATTCTATTATACTCGGCTTGTAAACTCCATGCAGTTACTTTCCAGGATGTTACATATCATATTCCACCAAATAAGTTGAAGGTTCCTGAGTCGCCCGAGGTGACGGAGATGGCGCCCAACTTCGCGGAGGGCTTCCACAAGCTCTCTATTGCGCACTACGCGAAGCAGGAGCAGCCGACAGCGGCCGTGTCTTCTTGGGGGGAGTTTTTGGAGTTTGTGTGGAAAGCGAGAGCGCTCAAAGCCACTTTTGAGGAATCTGCCCGCTTCGTCCAAGAGCCCGTCGAAGAGTCGCAACAGCGTTCTGCCTCGATTCGCTTTTCCATTCCTAAATGCGACATCTAGCAAACAGGAGTTCGAGAAGGCTGTGGAGGATTGCCGGCAGGCTGGGTTCTGCTTTCTCAGGGCAACGGGGAGACACTACTAGATGCACATCGGAAGACGTAGTGTCGTGCCGTTTTGCCGACTGCAGTGCTATCTAATGCAGTCTTACGAGGGCGAAAGGCTGCGTTCCCCAATTGAAAACCGATTTCCATCCTGTCAAGCTGGGTGTTGGCAGCTGCCCGCAGGCTCTCAAGCTGCAGCCGCGGCACTACTGGTGCACCGGGACGGTTGCAGTTTCAGTGTCATATAGCTGCTTGTTCAGGTTGTGACATCTCAGGCATGTTGAGCAGTGTTGCCGGTGTGTTGCATGTTATGCCGAATGTCGTGTGTGCGGGCTTGGCTTAGCTTGGCCAGCAGAATAGTAGCAGTGGCGGCAGCAGTGCGCAGCTGAAGCAGGAGGATGACGAGTGGTAGTCGTAGTAGTAGTTGTTGTTGTGGTTGTGGAGATGGTGGTGTTGGTCGTGGTGGCGGTGCTCGTTGTCGTCCCGTCGTCATCGTTGTTGTCGTCGTTGCTGTGCCGTCCAACAGAGTTGAGTCTCGCTTGATCTTGTGAAGGCAGCAGGATGTTAGTCTGTCTTCTGCCAGTTCCCATGTTGAGGTTCTGGCAGAGTTGGTTTCATCTGCGCTGAATCTGAAGATTGCGCAAGCATTCTTGAGGCTGTTTGTGCCCTATCCCTGTGTCGTTTTTGTTTTTTTCGTGTGTGTGTGTGCGAGCGTGCGAGCGTGCGAGCGTCCTTTGCACTCTCCAGCAGTATATGCCGGTAACTGGCGATGTCTATCTCGTAAGAATCGGTCTCCCAGACTGAGTTGCAGGATTTGGAGCGTACACGGTGATCTCTTGCTGTTCCGCATTCGCGCTTGTGGTCGGCACCGGCCAGGTGCTTGACGGGCATGGGCAGCTGCACGGTGCTTAGCGGTCCTGCCACTGTGCAGACACTCGTTGATGCCCTTTAAGCACAGGCGATTCTAGCACAGTCCCGATTAAAACGATGGCGATTCAAGAGGGGTTGGGAAAACTTAGGATTTCGGGTTGCTACTTCTACCGTTCTCGGGCTTGTGGCTCGTGGGGTTCTGGGTTTTGGAACTATGCTTTTTTCAGGGTTCGGCTTTGTCGGGTGTCGGACCGTATTGCAAAGCTGTTAAACTGGACCAGCACGAAGCTTTGTTCTTTCTGAGGTCCACTGTTCCTTGTTTGGTGAGGCTACCATGGGCTCCTAAGGTTAAGGCCATGTCATGATCACGTTCGTGGCAAGATGGCAAAACCCTGTAGAGCAACAAGCGCTGCACTTTTAGTTTGATGCCGAGCATGCGGCGAAACACCACCGCATCTTTTTGAGAGTTTTGCAAGTGCTGCCTAGCTGTCTGTTTAGTTCTGCTTTGTTCTCAGGCTACTGGGAGCTGGATGAGAAGCAGAAAGCACGAGAATGTTGGGAGGCTTTCTATGCTCTAAACTCGGATATTCTGGAGGTAAGTCGTCCTTCAGGCTCTCCTCCAGCTTTTGCCTAGTCTGGAAATCCTGACTACTTGACAGTTATTTTGCGAGACCCGCAGGAGGTCCCGCTACTCCACTACAATAGATAAGATGGGCTGCTCAGACAAGTTCGACTTCGAGATCTGTGTGTTCTTGAACTGGTCCTTGTGTATGCCAGGCAGCGCTGGAGATCTTCCCGGCTATGCCTGGAGCGCGCTTGCCCTAGAGGGCAGGAGAAGAGCTGTCGCCATGCATTGGCTGAAGCGGCGCGATGAGGCATTCGAAGACAGGCGAAACTGTCAGTTACAGGCTCCTTAAAGTCGATCGCATGTGCCAGTGGGGACGTTGGGTAACTGGCAGTCAGCCAGTGACCGATGCATCCATTTCTGCATGGGCATGCTAACAGTGTCTTTGTGCGTTGATCGAGCGGCAGGACGCATGAACATGTCGAGGGAAATCTGAGGAAGCTTCATTGTGCGCGCATCCCTTTCGGAGACAGGGTCGGCGGATGACATCCGCGTGACACGTGCTCTGAGGCAGTCGAAGATCGAAGAAGCCGCCTCTTTGCTAACATAGCGAACATCCCCTCGACATTCCTTCTGGTTTGATTATTCTGTTCTGGGTCGAGGTTTGGCAGCCTTGGCCGTCAGTTCTTGGCCAGACCTAGCGACGTAGCCAGAAGCCCTAAGCTCTTAATTTTCTCAAAAGCGCCTGCAAACTCCGAGATACTCCGAGTTCCGAGTTTGACTTAGCTTCGGCATAGGATCGTAGCTTGGAAGCTCATCTATGCGTTTGCGGCTACAGGGCCTTTCACAGTTACAAAATTCTGAGGAATTGAAAGACATCATGGACGAGCACCCCGGCTCCGAACGCCAAGGGCTTCCAAAATCCTCAGAGCGAAGTTGTTGCTCACACACGGCCCTGCATAGAGTCTGCTTGACAGATCCGTTTGTCGCCCCAGAGCTAAGGCATCTGAGGCCAGCTTGCACAGTCGGCAGTTTCAACTTGTCGAGCCCGAAACTATTCGAGAGCTCGCATCTGCCAGCACATCATCTTTATACTCTCGTCCCGTTGCTCGAGCACCTGGCACCGATTGTGGAAGGCCCGTCATAGACCGATTTGTCAACGGCTTCCAGACGGAGAATGCTGAGCTCGCGACGGTGCCGCTGCCTCAGCAAACGCAAAATGAACAGTCGGATGGATAGTTCTTTGGTGCCCGCAGAGAGTGGCAGCATGCTGGGCCAACCTTTGCCTAGTTGAAGCTTGCCACAGACATCAGAGAACGAGACACTCTGCAATACAAGTTGCGATGACCGGCAAGCGACTACTCATCCACAGATCGACTCGATACTTCCGAGTTCTCGCTCTCAGTTTAGGATCCTTCTTGGGGTCGTTTCGTTCTGATGCTGAGGTTTTCTGGAGACAGCCATTGGGAGCCTTGGGCATAAATGCGGGCCTGCAGAGTTCAGAGCAAAACCCACAGAACGACCCCAGAGCACCTCCCGTCGCAGCTTGCCCTGGGTTCCGTGCAGCCCATACAGTGACGGGCAGGGGCCCGCCCGCGGCCTGGGTCTGGCATATGAAGATTAACGGGGTCCTTTTTTTCTGGTGCCCTCCTTCTCCTGGTTCGATCAAGCTGATATTCAACAATAGGCGGGACATGTCGGTGAACTCATGCAAGTTTCTGATGCTGGGGTTTAGCAACCGGGCGAACTTCATGCAAACATGTCCTATTTCCAGTCCTGGAGTTCCTCACTTGAAGGGTTGCTTGTGGGAATGAGCCGAGGATGTCCACCGGCTCAAGATTGACCGAGACAACTTCCCAGACGCCTCTCGCATTGATCCACAAAACGGGTTTGTCCAGGTGAAGCAGCAAAAGTAGTCTAAAAGCATTGGCCAAACTAGGCAACTTGTAGAGCCACTGTTATCGCATCTTCTGGGCCTAAGCCTGGCAAGTCCCCGTCTTGGGTGTCCGGCTAAGCTGAAGGCCGAGTCTCAGAGTCGATTTTTGTGTTTCGGCGTGAATCAGAGACTGAGGGGGGGAGCCTGTCGCAAGATCCCCTGTTTCTTTGGCATGGCTCAAGCGCATCGTCGGTCGTCAGCTTGGTATTCCTCCGCCTGCCATCAAGACTTGGAAACATGCTGCGCCCCATGATTCGCATGGCCTTCTCGTTTGCGACCGCGGCTGCTTTCCCAGTGACAGTGACTAACTGCGGTGTGTCAAACACGATTGCGTCCGCGCCAAGCCGAGTCATCACGATGAACCAGGGGGCGACGGAATTCCTGCTTGCGATGGGTCTNGCGGCTGCTTTCCCAGTGACAGTGACTAACTGCGGTGTGTCAAACACGATTGCGTCCGCGCCAAGCCGAGTCATCACGATGAACCAGGGGGCGACGGAATTCCTGCTTGCGATGGGTCTGGAGGACAGCATGGTGGGCACTGCTTACCTGGATGATGAAATTTGGCCACAGTACGCATCAGCCTATTCTCAAATCAAGGTCTTGAGCTCTGGGTATCCCAACGAGACCCACATCATGGCAAACTCTCCAGATTTCATCGTGGCGTCTTACAGATCTGCCTTCCGACAAAACTACACCTCCGGCGGCAGGGTGCGTGGCATCTTCTCTTCGGAAACGGTGGGGCCTTGCGAAGGTCCTGGTTCCGAATGGGGCAGCGACCCGAACACTTGCCGCCCTCAGTTGCATGCAGCAGGCATCGGCACGTATCTTTTTGAGGATGCGTGCGAAAACAGCTCCCTGCGCCCAACTACCGTCACGGAAGACACCGTCTACGACGAGTTGCGAGAGCTCGGGAGGATTTTCGGCAAGGACGTGGAGCCTCTGGTGACGGAGATGAAGGCTGACTTTGACCGAGCAGCGACTATGGTCTCCTCGGGGATGGCTGGTGCGCAGATGAAGACCGTGTGGCTGGATTGCATCGACTGCTGCTCCACGGCACCGGGTGAGGAGGAGCAGGTCTTCGTGGGCGGTGGCACCGGGGCACCTAACATGCTGATGCAGGAGGCCGGGCTCAGCAATATCTTTGCCGACCGCCCCGGCAACTGGGTCTGCGTCAACGTGAGTGACATCGTCAGTGCCGTCCCTGATGTCATCGTCGTGGTCGATGCCTCGTGGGACACCGCAGTGGAGAAGATCAAGTGGATGTACAATGATGCGGAGTTCTGCAAATTGGAGGTGTTGAGGACAGCCCGGTTCGTGTCGATCCCCTTCAGTGCCACAACCCTCAGCCCTCGCAACGGCCCTGCAGCCCTGGATTTGGCAATGGCATCTCTACATGTCCGCACGGGCTCGCAAGCGCCGACGCAGCAGTCGGGGGTCGGTTCCTTCAGCCCCTTCTTCCTGCAAGCCCAGACTTCCTGTCAGCGCTGTCCTCTGAACGCCGTCAACGTGATCTATGACGATACTTCCGGGATTGCTTACACTCCGCTTTGTAACGCCACCACCACGACCACCACAACCACCACCACGACGCAAGATGCAGAAGCGTCTAAGGCCAGCTGTGCTTTGCCGGTTGGCTTCCTGTTGGGCCTAGCCACCGTCGGATTTCTCACTCCGGCCTTCCTTGCCAACTGATGACCNACCACCACGACGCAAGATGCAGAAGCGTCTAAGGCCAGCTGTGCTTTGCCGGTTGGCTTCCTGTTGGGCCTAGCCACCGTCGGATTTCTCACTCCGGCCTTCCTTGCCAACTGATGACCTGCACGAGTTTTTGGGAGTGCGCCTCCATGACTTGTTCCCTGTCCAAAACATATGTACCAACAAGGGTGTTTGATCGAAGAAGTAGGGGGACGAGATTAGGATGGCATTCCGTTATCCTTCTGCATTGCGCACTCCCGCAATTTTGCGTCGAATACTTCCCGGCAAGCCGCCTCGGGTTTACCGACAAATGCGATGCGAAGCAATCGCGCATGAGGGGAATATGTCCAACCACGCCATGTGCACGAGCCTTGCTACAGTGGCGACACTGTGAGGTGCTCGATTTGCCAAATGTTGCTTTAAATTCTGAAACAGTGTTGTCGCTCTAGCATGCCGCATTTTAACAGACGGCGTGTGCAACTATTGCACCGCGCACGATTTTAGCTAGCTGTGTCCGAACCACGACGCATGCTCCGAGCGTGAGTTAAAGTCTGCTGAAATTTTGCTACGGTGGCGGCACTGCGTAAAGCCATTCGGTGGGAAGGAGGTGCTCAATTACAAGTTTCCCCGAAGCAGTGATGTCGCTCATCAAGACTTGGAAACATGCTGCGCCGGACCTATCATGTGCGCACCTGTGCAGACCTATCATGCCTCCCGCCCGCATGCCCGAGCCCTTCAAAGTTGTCTTGTGAATCAGTCGCTTTGTCTCCTGCTGTGCCAACAGTCACTTAGAAAGCACCGAATCCGAATCAGGCTGCATATAGCGTCTGTTAGCACTGAGAGATTGTGAAACCTTATGGCCGACGGCGACCCGGCATATTTCAGCGGCCCCCTCCAGCTCATCCGGATCGACGATGATGGCAAATGCCACCTTCAGGAAGTGCTGGGTCAAGCTTGCAGGGCTTCGGGGCTTGAACGTTCTCGTAGCATGTACCATATGTAAGCTGCTGGGTCTGCTGGGTTCTTGGTTCCGAGTCGACATCCGAATTGCCCACCTTGGCAGCGGAAGCCTTTGCCGGCTGCCGGTCCGTCTTTCCACAGACGGCAGGAACCTCCAACAAGGCTTTCTGCCCTGGGGGCAGTATAGAAGCTGCAGGACAACGCCGCAGCTATCCTCAACCAGATCCCCGGCAGGCTTGCGTGGCTTGGCATGGCTTGGAAAGTCTGATTTAAGGGATCCTATCTAAACTCCTCTCAAGCCCAAAGCTCAACAGAAATCCTCAGTTTTTCAAGTTCTTGGTGTTCAGACTTTCGTTTCGGCGATGGACATCTTCTGAGCTCCAATGGTGCCGGCATGTTCATTGATGTCGCCAAGGATCGTGGGGATTGCCGGGCTCTACCGGACGGGGAAGTCCTTCCTCCTGAATCGCTTGCTAGGCGCGCAGGGTTTTCAGGTTGCGTAGGCGTAGAGAGAGAGAGAGAGAGAGAGAGCGAGAGAGAGAGAGGGGGTCCATAGCGTAAAGGGCTGGGGCTTGCTGCTCGAAAACATAGAGCTCACTGGGTAGTTCAGTGCCGCGGTATGTAGACCCCCCAAAGCCAACCACTCCATAAGCACAGGGTGTGGTTGGGCGGGCCGAAGGCCTGAAGGTCACGACGTGACCCCTATGCCCAGCAGAAGGAAAAGAAAGAAGAGAGAGGCCATAGAAGAAGAGAGAGAGAGAGAGAGAGCGAGAGCGAGAGCGAGCGACGTGAGCATCAAAGCGCCAAATTTCCGAAGCCATGCGGCGAGACAGGTTTGCAGGATGGCTTCGAGATCGGCCCAACCATCAACCCGTGCACGCGGCTGGGCTTCGGCCGGTGTTTGCAGCATTGGGGGGGTGTTCTGCCGAGAGGATGGCCAATCTACATCGGGTGTGAAGGGTTTGGCACCATCTATGATATCAGCGAGTGCGTTTCGTTGTTGGTCGCTGAGACTTAGTCTGGGCTGAGATACTGGAGGAGTTCCTGGGCTGAACTTCTTTCACGCAGCTAGCAAGCCCCAAGCCGCGAGATCCAGACCAGCCTCAAAACCTTAGGATCAACTGCGCCCTCAATCCCAAAGGCACCAGTCAGAGATTTTGTTCCGACGCTAAGGAAGGGTCTTTGGATCTGGGGTCAGCCTGTGCAGCTGGCGCCGGACAGCGGAACCGTCAAACCAAGCGGCTTGAGGTTACTTCTTCCAGTCGTGCCTTCTGAAGTTTCCCAGTTTTTCGGGCTGCTTCCTCTTCTCTTTCGGACGAAGAAAGCTCAGAAGGTAGTTTTGTGTCCAGCTAGTCACAGTCCCGCCGCCGCCCCACTCCGCACCACGAGCAGAGAGTAAAGGAGCGACTGGCACCTTGATAGAAACGTTACCTCTCGAGCACTAAGCAGCCTAGAAAGCTTGCTATGTTCCCCCGAAGATGTGATGAACTCTTTCTCCAGTCCGTACTTGGCATGCGAGACGGCGACGGCAGGCAAACTCGAGCTTGTGCCTTCGGCTGCTGCGGGGTGCCTTAATTAACTTAAGCTTAAGCTAAACCCGGCATTTTCAATGAACCTCCCCGGCCCCAACTCCATCAAGTCAGACGACCTGCCATCGGTCTCACATGGTAGGACTACTACTGCATCCTCATCGACACCGAGGGCTTGGGTTCAACCCAACGCACTGCGAGTTGCGACATGCAGATCCTCTCCCTCTGCATCCTGTTGTCCTCGTGCCCTGTGCGTGCTTGGCTTTAGATTCGTTCATGTGTCCTGGGGTCAGGAGAGAGGAGCTGAGATGCAAGTCCGGCACATCAACCTGAAAGCTCCCATGCATTGAAAGCTCAAGACAAGAAGTCCGCGCATGCTGTCAGAAACGGCTTCCAGGTATTTTATCTACAATTCCATGGGGGCGATCGACGAGCAGGTCGCTTGCAAGGGTCCGGGAGCATGCGGTTCAAGGAGCTAGGGGAAGTTGTGGAGGCTGATGCCAGAACGGTGTCATGAGCGATGATGTTCGAAGCTGAGGCTTTCGAGAGTTCGGCTTGTGCGAACTGCGGAAATTGAAAGTTCGTAAGGAGAAAGTTGAGATTTGAAGCGGTTGTTCGGTTTCCCACGTGCAAACATACCAAGCAGTTGGTGAGGTCGATAGGTTAATTGCCCCATCGGTATTCTACAATCGGGACAATGCGTGCACCTCGGGCGCGGCATGCCAAGGTCTCGAAAAGCTGCTCACTTCTTGAGACAGGGGTTAAAGGGCTGCAGGCAGTTTGGTGTTAGGGTTCGAGCAGCAGGCCTCAGACTCCAGGGTTTGTAGACTCTTCAGCAGAAGCAGCAACGACTATTGATGTCTAGTTGAGCTCTGAGGCCATCGATGACCTTCACCTCGTCCTCCACATAACCAAGCACATCCATGTGAAGAGTCATCGACGCAACGAGGTGGCTAAGGGGCTTTAGAGTCTTTAGAGTCTGTAGAGCTGTGAAATAGCAAAATTAAATGTTAAGATGTCCGGCTTCAGAGTTGAGGCCCGAGGTTTACAGAAACAGCCCTGAAGATAAACTTTTGACAGTGAAGCCTGGGCACTGCAGCCGCAACGCCAGATGCAGCTCTTCCATCATATCCGGTTTGCCTATCCTTACCCGGCCCCTCAAGTGATCTATCAATCGTGCGGCTTCATGCTTTCACGGGGGCACGAATCTCAAGTCAATTGGAATCCAATGGTCACAGTCTACAGGACGGAGGAGAGGGGTCTTTGTGCAAATGGCATAAAGCGGGGCCTTCGTAGGTCCTGGGACCCATCTCTTACCCCGATGCCCATAGCCCAAGCCATGCTGAGCCACCCTGCTGGTGGAGAGGAGGAGAAGTCCTCGGACCTGTCCCAGTACTTCCCGCTCTTCCTCTGGGTTCTGCGGGATTTCCACCTCCGTTTGGCGGATGAGCCCCTAGGGAGACAAGAAAGTGTGGCTTACACAGCTTCGGTCGGGTTTTGTGTAGTCAGTTTATTAGCTCCTGTGTCGCATGCAGCATCGCGCATCAGCGGGGTTTGTGGGAAGCTGGATCGATGCCCCTTGCCGCCTGTCATTTTTCCTGCGTCCGTACGTATCGGTCTAATGACAAGGTCTGGGGCGCCGATCTCTGAGAAGGAGCTTTGGCCTGGCTTTCTACCGCTTCTGCCAAAAGTTGCAGGGTTCGGCTCAGCTGTCTTCCGGATGCTCGCGGTTTTGAGGGGACATGGGCTGAACTGGGTGGAGGACTCCGCTTTGACAGGGGCGACCCCTTGTGCCAGCAGTTGACTTGTGAGGCTTTCACGGCGTTGCGTTTGTGTCGTTTCCCGGAACCTAGCTGTGCTTTTGTCTTTGTAATCTGGATGCGTCTCTTTCGTCTTGGGAGTGCCATTTTGCATCCAAGGAGTACCTTGAGCGTGCTTTGCAGTCTGTTCGAGGCTTGGAACGTCGGAACCTGCTTTGAAAGTCCTGCATGGCTAGGGAGTTCTGGTGGTGTTTTGCGCCTTGGCGTGCCCTGGCAGGCCAAGACGACAAGAACAGGTTGCGGGATGTGATCAAGGACGCGTTTCTCCTGCTTTGCTGCCGGGTCCATTCTGCATCTGGTCCAACAAGGTAGGGTATTGGTACAGACTGTGCAGCAGTATGAATGCCGTCATACTTGCGATCGGCTCATATGATTATTCGGGCTGCTGAGCACGTGGCCCTGTTTGCCAAGCCATGCTTCAGAAAGGCAAAAGCTTCATGACTGCATGATGAGCTACATCAGCTCTACCCGGGCACTTCTCTGTGTGCACTTCTCCAGACGATGCTTCGACAAGACGAGAGGATCTCTTCCGGGAGCGCGACTGTGCCACGATCGTTCGGCCTGTGGTTGATGAGGCCGACCTGCGGAACATCCAAAAGCTGTGGCTCGCTGCACTTTGGTGGGCTTTTGGGGATGCTACGGTTTTTTGTTTAGCGATTACAAAATCAAAGCTTTAATCTCCCAATGCTCGAGCTGACGGCGCCATTCTCGTGGTGGTCACAAGCAGAGCCAAGGCCTTACGAGTCCTTGCGCCCAGAGTTCCGCGAGCAGGCCAACTCCACCATGAAGACTCCACGAAGCTAATGATCTCACCATTCAGTGTGATGGGCCTGAAGTTGCGACAGTCTCGGTTGGTTACAGTTGAAGTTATACATTGGTTTCTTGTTGCACCGGGACTGTTGTTGCAAGTATGTGCAGGTTTCCCTGGGTGCGCATTGGCCTTCAAACCCTGAAAACGAAGACCCCACCTTGAGGCCCACAGCAAGATTCAGGCATGATTCATACCTCCAAGGCCTTCTCTCACCTGCCGCAATCCCTCAAATATCCTCCGTTCCCCATCTTAGCTCGGCCACGCGGTGCCGGCCTAGCATTCACGTTTCGTTACGGAAGTCCTAGACCATAGGGCCGAGAGCTCGCCGAAGGGGTTCGGGTTTTTGGGTAGCTTCTCGAGTTGGGGCTTGGGACCAGGTGGAAGCCTTCGTCAAGAAGGTGTACATGTCGCGTGGCGGCTTTCTTCAGGTTTCAGTGCCGTCAGAGCTTCTGAGGCTCGGGCGAGGCTGACTGAATTCCCTTTCAGGGTTCCCTTTGCAAGTCGCAGCTCCAAGCCAGCCAGTGCGGAGCCCTGCCGCTGCAGCTCGAGGTTCTTGAAACCCAAGAAGATCGATGGGCAATTGGTGAACGGGGCCATGCTCGTGGAGCTGGCCGGGGAGTATTGCGCCAGGGCTGCAGACTACAAGTTCAGCTCGTGGGATTCCGTAAGCGTTTACCATAGGAGATTCCGGACTTAACGTGGAGGCACTTCAGAGAGACCTCGTCGTTCAAAAAACGATCCCGGACTTGTCCCCAGTCTGGAAATATTCAGAGGCTTCTTGAGAAGTTGGCCGTGTGTAGGCTTCGGATGACATGGACATGGAAAAGTGCCTCCCTTGGCGGGTCGAAGCCCAAGGTAAGGCGATCAACAGCGGTGTGGTGCCGACAATCCAATCTGCTTGGACCTCCGTGGTTCAGCATCAGCTGCGCCTTTCGCTCCGGGATGCGGTGCAGATCTACCGCTCGAGGACCTGACAGCAGGGAGAGTCCCCACCCCTCACGACTTGGGTGTCGGGCCAGCTGGGCTCTCACTTTAAGGGACTCTTTGACCATGAAACTGCGTTTCACCAGTTGCTGTGCGCATCGGGAGGATGAACGAGACGGCGATGCAGAACCTGCCCGTCTCGGAGGAGAAGCCCCTCGGCAGATACCGGGTAATTCTCCAAAACAAATGTGTCTAGAGCCAAGGTTGGGGTCCCCGGCTCACGGCTCGAATGCGCGCGTCCCGCAATTTTCCGTTCACTTTAGTCACTCTAGACTCTAGTCCCTTTCGAGCGTTACTTGTAGGCTCCGCTGTCTCACATTCTGCGATGCTCTCCAACGGTTTGCTCCACCTTTCTCTGACTTCTCTGGTCCCTTTAGAGAGGAGCCAACATTCGAAAAGGGGTTGGAACATTTTAGAGGCAGGAGCAAAACGCTCGAAAGGGTTGAGCAAGTTCGGAAAACTGGCAATTTGCTTTGGAGGGACCAGAGAAAATGCGAAAGGGCAGCGAAGCGTTCGAAATAGATGACAGTATGGGTACACAATACAAATACCGAGACCGAACAATTCAAAAAGAAGCTACAGAACTAAGTGAGCGATAGACGAGCCGTCTGAAAAGGACTCCAGACTTTGGGAACGAGGCAAACACTTGAGAGAGACACAAATTGCTTGAAGGGGGCTGGAGGAATCTCAAAAGCAACGCTCGAAGGGAACTGGAGCTAGCCCCTCCAAAAAGGACTAGAGACTTTTAGAAGAAGAAGCCAACCTCTGGAACATGACTAGATGCAGAATGATACAGAATGCCCAAGGGAAAGCCACAGCTTATGTAGCACGTGCAACGAGTGTGGAGAATTCGAGGATTCGAGAAAGAGGAGAACAGTCTCGAACATGACAAAAAAATTAGAGAAAAAGCAGGCAAACTCTACACAAGGATTCGAGAATTTGAGAAAGATCGCAGACTATTCGAAAGGGGTCAGACATCTGGATAGAACGGCGAAAGCCGCTCAACATGGACTGAGAAGTTCAGCAGCAGGAGCAGATGTCTCGAAGCGGATTACATCGTAAGTTGAGAAAGAGGACCCAAAAGCTCGAAAACAACGGGAAAGCTTGAGAGAGCGGAGCGAACGGCTGAAGGGCAGTCTATGCAGTGCAGAGTCTGCAGACCACTCGAAAAGAACTGGAGCTTTCCAAAAAGATGATCAAGCCGTTCTAAACCAGACAGACGCATCTGCGACAACGGAGCAAACCGTTCGAAACGGAGAAAGCCAGTCCCCCACTGTCTCCAATCATCTGCTGCCTTCCGAACCTGCGGCTGCCCTGTGCTAAATTTCCCAGTCTTAGTTCAACTCCCTGACATTCTCTAGCTCCACTCTTGACATAAACTTCCGCCCCACGGGAGCAAGAGGAATCGCAAATATCAAATCCCTCAGCAACTGACCTCAGATTGCGGGAGCTCCACAAGGAGGCGAAGGCGGAGGGCCTGAAGAAACCTGGCTGTCTAAAGCATGTCGGAGGGATGTGGTTGCAGGCTTCTCTACGGTTGCACGAGCCATTGACATGCTTTCGAACGCAGTCTCTGTATGTCTCGGTTTTTGAGCGAGTCCAAACAGCAAGGTAATGCTGGCCATGTCTGCGGAGAGGAAACAAAGGCAGAAACGGAAACCTTCTGTGAGGAAGCATCCTTGCTCCTTGCTGCCAAACATTAAAGAGAGCTGTTGCCTTAGCACGACATGCGTTGCCCAGGCTACTGCTGAATGCTCGGCTGGATGCCGACCCAAGATTCAGGGAAAGCCGAGCGCAGCTTCCTTCCTGCATGCGAGGGATGCATTTTTCAAAAATCGAAACGGGGACGTCGATTGTATGCCTTCCGCGCTCAGATTCCTACAGGTTCCGGGTTTCGGATCTGTGTTGTTTCGGCAGGGTGAACTGCTTTCATCGCAGCTGCCTCTGTGCAATTCCGTGGCTCACAGACTTTTCAATATGATACTTTTCCCTTGGCCCAGCATGGCCCAGCAACACATACAACTGACCAGCATTGCTTCACAATCCTTTCGACTCATTTCAACCGGTGCAGCTGCAGCAGCAAAGAAGATGTTATACTTGTCTGCGACTGTCGCAGTAAAAAGCAGTTGGTTCCGTAACCCATTGAGCATTCAGAGAATTGAGGCATTCGTGCACCGGCCACAAGCCTATATTCCGACCTGCAGTACCCGCTTCAACCAACGACATGTTTCTTGTGTGTTCAAGCTTGCCCAAATTTTATCAGCTTTTGCACTGCCGAGATGTGGATGCACCGATCGTAAAACAATCTGCGTTAATAAGAAGCCGTTCAGGTTTTCTTCGCGCGTGCGCCAGCTCTTCGGGCACGTCACTGCAGAGTCTCGTTTCCACAAAGCATTCCACGATGCAGGCCTGTTGGCCGATCCCGTTTCGTTGTCCTGTGAGAGCCGCTTTTGCAGCGGTGAAGCGCCAAATCGGGTTTCATGCGTGTCCAGGAAGTTGGTCCCGGCTCCAACATCTGAAGCTTCTGGCTGTGGTTAAACGATATTAAAAGCAACGTACGATGGAGGAGCTCTCAAGTGCCCTCTCAAGTGCTGGGGCTGCAAATTGCCCTGTGCAGCCCCTTCATCTCAAAGTTCCTGCACCTCCCGGTCGATGCAACAACCTCCACGTTTGTGGAAGGGTTGTGCCAATGGAGCATCCGAGGAAAACCAGAGCGCATCACAGCGGCAGTGCGACCGCCTCGCGCTCTGGCCGCAGAGGGTTCGAGCGTGCGCAGGGGTGGTTTCACCGTGTCCAAACCTTCCGTGCAGTGCGGCTGTCTTTGTGCCTAGGCGCACGAGCTCTACAAGCCAGTTGAGCAGAAGGCCGGATCACGGAAGCACCCCTGCTCCCGACATTCGAAGCCTCGTGCCTGGGAGGTCCTGGCCTCGGGAACCTACACGAGCTTTCATGAGCTTGCCGCCGACTGGGACCGCTTCTTGAAGAGGGGTGGACTCTGGACTCTAGACTCTGGCCTCCTGGGGTTTGGTGGGCCGGTTCAAGCTCGCGGTATCTGGTGCTCTTGGGAAAAGTGCTTCGGTTCCGGGCGGAGGCTTTAACAAGGTTTAGGGTCTATCTTGCCGGTGACTGCTACTTCACGCGCCTATCTTCTGTTGCCTTTGAAGACGGTGCCAGGGATCAATCCTGTGAGCGAGCTGAAGCAGGAAGAGCCACTACCCTCCTCTCGAGTTGCCGTTCGCGGAAAGCGCTCCTGCCAGTGTCTGATTGATGTCATGTCATCGTGCTAAGTGCTTGATGAAAACGTGTGGTGGGCTTGGGGGGTGCCTTGCCATGATGTAGTGTTCTGGCTGTGGCTTGTCGAAGATTGGGTCTTCCTGTTCAGGAACAGGGCTCCGACGAAGTCGTGTGTGGACGTTTTTCGCCTGTCGCCTTGATTTACTGCAGTGCCGGTGGAACGCTCTCTGGTGTTTTCTCTGATACTTTGGCTGTTGATGCTTCGGCTTATATCGGCTTATTATTGCTACCACATCCCGGAGACTCCCCTGCGTTGCCGATCTCTCCGAAAATGGTGATGTGAAAATCACCTCCTAACTGCAGGACTTGCTTCGGCTTGACCTGAAGAAACCAACAGCCCGAATAAGATCCTAAGATTGGGCCCACCTTGGACGCTGGAGCACTACGGCATGGTAGTAGGCCGGATCTGTACGCGAAGTTATGTGTGCTACTCTAGTCAACTCTTACGTGCAACCGTAGTGCAGATAGTCGCCCCTCTCTGATGCTGGAAGGACCTTTTGATTCTGTAACTTCCTCCTTCAGCTTGAGACTTTGAGATCGGGCCCCGTGGCACCCACCGCGCAGGACCGGCTGAGGCAGGCCTACCTGCAGAAAGCGCAGGGCCCAGCGAAGGCGGAGGCTCGGTCGGCACCCATCTGATGAGTTCACGGATGCCAGGGAAAAACATGCATACGTCGTACGTGTGTATATGTATGTAACCATGTACGAACCTATGTATGCGGGTATGTGGACATACTTAAGTACGCACTTAGGTACGGAGGTGCGTATTTACGTAGGTATGTCTGTCTGTCTGTCTGCTGGCCGTCTGTCTGTCTGTCTGTCTGCCTCTGTCTGTCTGTACATGCGTATGTATGTATGTATGTATGTCTGTGTATGTATGTAGGTAGGTATGTATGTACCTCTGGCTGACTCTGCCTGTGTATTGAGAAGTCAGTGTATGAATACACATACAGACATACCGAATTTTTTTAGACAGACAGACAGACCGACAGACCGACAGACCGACAGACCGACAGACCGACAGACAGACAGACCGACAGACCGACAGACCGACAGACCGACAGACCGACAGACCGACAGACCGACAGAC
>BGNK01004459.1:61488-66986 GCA_003297005.1 Symbiodinium sp. clade A Y106
GAGTACCAATGTTGAAACGCTAAGGAACCACCCACCTGAACTACCGCAGTTCTGCAAGTCCAGACCTTCGCACTGACAGAGCCGAAAAGCCTTGACAAGCGGCCAGCTAGTTGCAGGCGAGCTGGAGATGCGAGCGGAACACGAGAAGCAACTGAGCCTTTGCCAAGACTACACAGGCTCCGGGAGTTGGGGTGTCGGCAATGAACTCACGATTCATTTTGGCAGGATTTCGGGATCAACTGTGACAGTTGAGGAAGTTGAATGTTCAGAGTTTTTTTTGCTCCTCACCGCCCCAGAACCCCACCTATTCGGTTTTTCCTTCTCCCAATCTGACATGCACGTGGGAGATATGGCCGCGCAGAATTTCGGGCTGTGCCGTGCGTTATTTCCCACGCCTCTTGTTCTGCGCAAAAAGCTTGAAGTCCGAAAGGCTGTGAGGGGAACAGCCCTAGATTCGATGAGTTGCGGGACATCTTGTCGCTTTGCCTCTCCATGATCCTAGGATAGCCCTCGAGCGCCGCTTTTCCAAGCAGCACCTCGGCTGTTTGGGTGGGAACAGCGAATCGCACAGTTGGCAAAGCTTACTTGCCGGACCCTATCTGGCACGGCAAACAGGTGCAATGTTGCCATTATATCAATGAATGTATATTTCTAGTTGCATGCTTAGCATATTTCTGATTTGGTGATAAACTTCGGGGCACAGGGCGCCAAGAGACGACTGGGCGGGGGGGTGGGGTGGTCGGTGAACCAATGGCGGCTCGTTGGGGGGGTGGGGGTGAAGGGGGATGGTACACGCATGTGGAGTACATGGGCGTACGTCCTTGCTCATTCAGACCTGTTGTCATGGGGCCAAGACTTCGAAAGGGTCCCGGACTGATCTCTCAATGTGGGGTTGAGACCGCGGCATGGTTCTTTCTCCGGTTTCTGTGATTGCAAAAACTCCGATCCCTTTTTGCGTCATGCTGGAAGCTGCAGAGACCTGAACCGGAAATCATGGATGGACGCACTGTTCTGCGCCCTCAGGTGTGCTCAGTCCGGAGCATGTCCGCACCGGGACATGTTGCCTGTGCATCTATCCGTGTATTGTTCAATAATACAGTAGTTCGTTCTTTCAGTAGTTCTTTCGTTGATTGGTGTGTGTGTGTGTATGTGTGTGTGTGTGTGCGTACGCGTATAGTTGTTGGATTGGTATAGATAGATAGCTGGCTGCTAGCTCGGTAGGCCGGCAGATAGACAGATGGAGAAAGAGGTGCATGCACGCACAGCTCTGATGTGCTGATGCGCCCAGGTCCGTGTTTCAGAATATAGTATAATGTATTGTAATATGATATAAGATAATGAATATAATATTATATAGCAAGTTTTTTTAAATAAAGTACACGTATAATAAAATAAAATATGCTGTAGAAATAACGGGGGCCCCGACATGGCTTCGTTCCGCTCCCAAGGCTGGCAGAGGCTCGCCAGACCTCCGAGATCTCCTTGGAAGGTTTGCGGAAGGGCTACGAGCAGCCGGGTGTGAACTTGAGAGGGAGAGGGTTTGGGGTTTAGGGTTTAAGGCTTCAGGGCTTTAAGGCTTTAGGGGGGTTAGGGGTTCAGGGCTTGTTTGCCGGAGAGAGAGGGCTTAGGGTTGTGCAAAAGGGCTTTGGGCTGTAGTTCGGCTGCAGGGGTTTAGGGTTTAGGGTTTCCTCGTTCAAGAAGGGTTTAGGGGAGGGTCCCCTAAGTCTTTTCCGGTCTAGGGTTTGGGGTGGACTTTGTGGGGCGGGCTTGGAGTCTCGCCACCGAGGCAAGAGGTGGAGACCCTGAAGAGCGAGAAGATGAAGCTTTCTGAGCGTCTGAAGGCCGGTGGACTCTATGCCCTAATCGCAAATCTTACGTCAGTGTAAGGGGAGATTGGAGAAATCTCAAAGGCATTTGTAGCTGAGGCGATAGAAGTCTCGCAAGACAAAAGACAACCTCTGCTCCAGGAGGCGGAGTGTCAGCTGCGGCTGGCAAGGGGCGAAGTTCAGGCCAGGGAGAGGACTGAGGGATGCCACGGGTCTGTGTGTCCACTCGCCGACCTGCCGATTTTCCCAAGCATCAAAAGTATCTGCTGATCTGCCACTTCAACCCGCCCACCGTACCCTTTCTCACTGAGATTCTCTTTCTCTGTCTCTCTGGTTTCATGCGTGCGAACACATTTACGTGCATGCATGCCTGTATTAAAGTAGCTTTTGTACTACATACGGGACAGCCCTGTGCTGGAGGGTGGGAAAAAAAGGGTGCCAATTCTTGTCCTTGATCGTTGGCAGGCGCAAGCGTCGCAGCTTCGCCAGGCAGAGGCGACACAGAGGCCGACGACCAGAGCGACGTTTCAGATTCGGGCTACGATCGGGTTTCGCGTGAGAGGGTCCGATCTTGCTTCAGCTTCGTGACGACCCAGAACCAGGGCTCTTTTGACCAGGTCCATGATTAGGCAAGGATGTTGGACTGGTGCCGAGTTTCTTGTTTCTGTGATCCGAACTACCAGCAATTCACCTTTTGTGTCAGCACTAGAGGGCTGTAGGCAACAGGCCCCCGAGCTGGACAGTAGAGGCTCCGAGCACCACGTTCAACCAGCAGTTGGGAGAGAGGAGTTCACGTTTTCCATTCATGCCTTGAAGTCTCGCCGAGCATTTGCAACCCGTCGCAGTGTGTGCGACCGGTATGTCTCGTCTAGTAGGCAATTTAAAAGCCACTGTTCAGAATCGTCAGGAAGGTCCACGAAGACAACTTCGGGTGAGGAAACATCTTTCCTCTATCCCTACTATACTATGATTATAATAAGGAGCCTCCAAAATAGTATAGGTAAGTATTATCCCGATGCCACCCGGCCATGCTGGTGAGGCAGTCCCAGCTCGTCTTCGCCTTCCTCGAGAAATGTTCAGATCATGGAGGTGGGCTAAGAAAAGTCTGGGACGGGGCTTCCGGATGAAGCATCATTATCACATTATCACATGATTATAGTATAATTACAATATAATTAAGGTAAAATTATCATATTAGTATAGTCTTGGCCGCCCCGCAGTTGGGTGCATGACGTGTGCACACTTCGTTAGGTACGTTTCGGAAGGAGAATTGGCTCGTCTTTACCTCGCAGCTGCGGCAGGGCGAGAGGGAAAAATATAGTATATTTATATCATGAGTATCCTACAAGTATAGTATAATAGGGCTGCTGGCTTCGAAGGTTCAGGTTCGCTGAAAGTTCCTGAAGACTCCAACAAAGCGACCTGCAGGTGCCCCGAGTGTCCAATCGTAAACCCTAGGCAAAGACCTCGATGATCTTCGCGACGAGCTGCGCTCTTTCGTTGCGAAGTCTCCATGAGCCAGTTGGTTGTGAATGAAGAAGGTTCATAATTGATCCGTAGAGGTTTTTTCGGGATACGCTACCATGAGGCGTTCTGCATTGGTTCCGTAAGTAGACTCAGCCTATAAGATCTGCTAGAAAGATTCCGGGAGCCTGAAATTTTCATCGCTGAGCGCTAACAGTCCTATAGCAAAACCCAAGCCTCGGCCAAGGCTGGGCTGACGCTTCCCGATCCACATCCCCGAGACCTGCAGCTGGGCGCCCGAGCAGCCTGCAGAAGAACGAACCCCGCGTGCAAGGCCCGGGCGAAGCTGTGGATGCCCAGAGCCGAAGGGCAGCGTAAGACAGCCAGAGCACTGGGTAGGAGCCGGCCTCCGAGGAGAAGTGAGAAGTCTGCGCCAGCCGCAGACCGGTGCACCGTAGCTGCTGGCCTCGTAGCTTCGCCTCTAGGTCTAGGTGGAGAGTCGTAAGTCGCAAGGCTCAGGCGCAAATCAGGATTTGACACAGCACTTCGCACACTTTGCGTTCCGCCTGAGCCTTGGCAGAAGACTTCCAGATGAACAACTAGATAACTAGACTCCCACAGGCTGTGAAGCGAGTGTCAATGCAAAAAAAAGAGACGACGTTAGGGCTGGGATGCTGCCCCCGTGCTCCGCGAGGTGGCTTTTAGTGATGTTTTGAGCGAGGGCTCTGCTCTTGTCGTCATGTCCTGGCTGCGGCTGCTGTCAGCGTCGTTACGTTGCACTCGCAACCAAAGCCAACGGCCCTGGCGGATGGACCGAGATCAGCCAAACAAGTATTATGCTGGTTCTGTTTCTCTTTGTCTTATTGGCCGTGGCTGGTGGCTCTTGCACGATCACTCTTAGAAACGAAGAGCCAAGGAGCGCAAAGAACGCAGTTTCTGCATGCTGCATGCAGTTTATTTTTCTCAAGCCGGATTCAGCTGTTGCCAGCCGGTTACAGAGGTGTCGAGAGTTGGGGTAATTGGTAAAAAAGGCTCCACTTTGTAAACATTGTTGTCCGTCGGTTGTCGTTGGAGTTTAGTCGATCTCATAGGTTCTCGAAGTTTCGAGCATGTCATCGCCAAGCTTTCAGAGCAGAGCGTCCCCGCCCCGCCGGCAGACTTGGTACCTTGGCTGCTGTTCGCAAGAGTGTTGGTATTTTGTTTGCAGCTGCAACGTCGTTCATGTGCCCCTTTGCATGGAACAATGCTGCCAGTTGTAATGAGCTGCTTTGCGGCATAGACAATGGATGTGCCTGCCTGAGATCTACCTGGCTTGCGCGGGCACGCGTCGAAAGCATTTTTTCGCAGTTCCTGCTTGTCTTCTGGACTGTACCTGTAAGCTTCAAGAGTTGAAGAATTGGAGGCAGAAGCTTTGGGCGCGCAGCGCTAACAGCATGACTAGAGTCGGGTTGGCCAGTGCTGCGCAAACCAGGTCAGCAACACACCCGTGGTCCAAGATGGATGATGCTTGACCCCGACGCTGTCCGCTCTGCTGGGGATTTTGCTCCAAGCAAGGCCAGGGTGATCTGGTCTTTTCAAGGTTCGGCGAAGAGTCTCTGCCGTGACCCCGAATCCCGAACCGTACCTCGAATTCCGCACCGCGACCCTTGCAGGCTACAGCCTGGGCCGCCTTCTGCAGCTGTGTTGCCGTCCAGTGTCTGAGCCCCGAGGCTCCGTGCAGGGCATCGGAGATGGAATGCTCTTTCGTCGTCATACAAGTAGCATG
This sequence comes from Symbiodinium sp. clade A Y106, assembly GCA_003297005.1. NCBI lineage: Eukaryota > Dinophyceae > Suessiales > Symbiodiniaceae > Symbiodinium > Symbiodinium sp. clade A. The sequence continues at coordinate 66,544 of BGNK01004459.1, forward strand.
TATCCCGTAATGCAAAATGGCTACGGCTCAAGCCATTTTGGCTCAAGTTTTGGCTCGAATGCACCAAACAGCTGTGCTTGACCCCCCGAGCCTGTGTGTTGCATGTCACTCTCCTCCCTTGCTGCTCAGGTGAGAGGGGTGCCTCCCTTGAACTCCGATGCCCAAGCTGCCTTGGATGCTGCTTTAGGTCGGAGCATTCCTGCCCGGTTCCTGCTGCCCGGCGGGGTGCCTGATGATGATGGGAGAGAGAGAGAGAGAGACGGAGAGTCGACCGAGAGCTGCACGTTCTGTCGGTAAACAAAGAGGGACCGGGAGGACTGAGATAACTGACCTTCCTGCGCCCGTCCTTGAGGGCGAGCTGCATGACCCAGATACTGCATTGGATGTAGAGAGTCCCTCTAAGAAACAACGGGCAGAAGGCACTCCCGGGGATGCTGACATGC
>BGNK01004460.1:10063-45824 GCA_003297005.1 Symbiodinium sp. clade A Y106
ACAGAACTGGGGCGGACAGGGGCAGCGGCGATCGGACAAGGCCTACGACCAGGCGTTGGAGGAGAATGTCAAGCTGCTGGCCAGGCTTTGCCTGCGTCACGAGGACGAGCTCAGCCAGATGCGTGTGGAACGGGACTTCGTCATCACGATGGAGACCCAGGAGGCGGCGGTGCTCTCCAAGCTCTATCGGCTGTCCACTGTTTGGAAGGACAAGAAGGAGACGGGAGAGGTGGACTGCTCACTCCGCCTGGCTCTCTTCCTGGCGCTGTGCCAGGTGTGGCTGGAGCGAATGCGGGCTCTGGAAGCCGCCACTGCGGAGGCACAGGCCCTGAGGGAGCGGATCATCGAGCTAGGTCAGGCGTTCATCCCGGAGGGCCAGTCCGAGCTCCACTGGTGGTACATGAGGTGGGACCCGACTACCTCAACGCTGATGAAGCTCGCGGACGTGGAGCCCCTCAAGCAGAGCCAGATCGTGAACAGCCTCACGGAACTCCAGCAGGTGATCTCATCCCCTACGGTGTTGCAGAGGTTCCACTCGACGAGACGCATGTCTTCTACCTACGAGGGGGAGACCGTGACCTTTCTTCTCTCGGTGGTCTCTCGGTGGGGCTACGGGACCCCAAAGCTGCACAGGCCTGGGGACTTCTCAACAACCTCAGTGGGAACTCCAGCGGCAAGGTGATAGGCTTGCGGATGCGCCCCACTCGGATGGATCGCCAGCCGGTGGCAAAGGTGGTTGCGGAGAGGTTCCCTCCCCCGGCGCCGCGCCGACGGGAGACACAGCAGCGGGGCAGCACGGAACAGGAGGAAGTGGCCTCGAAACCGGTGGAGGAAGGCTCCTGAGGCCTGATCTGCATGGACCAGTGCTGCTCAATCGGTCGAATGTCTGCTACATCAATTCGTGTTGCCACCTACTTCGTTGGCTGGGTTTGGGCCATGATNGGTGGAGGAAGGCTCCTGAGGCCTGATCTGCATGGACCAGTGCTGCTCAATCGGTCGAATGTCTGCTACATCAATTCGTGTTGCCACCTACTTCGTTGGCTGGGTTTGGGCCATGATCCACACGTTGCTTTTGGCAGGCTCTCCATGGCCATGCGCAGTGTTTCTTCCAGAGACCGGGTCCATCTGCTTTCGCTTATGCCGTGGCAGCAGGCTTCCCTTAGTTGGACGCATGTTCACAGGCAGCACGATGCCGAGGAATTCATGCATTTTCTTCTGGGCTACTCGCAGCCAGCTGCCTTTTGCGGCCGGTGGGAAGCTCGCATATCCAGAGATGACTCGTCTCAGGGCTTCGAACTCAGAGACTCAGGTGATTGCTTTGCTCCTATTGTCGTCGACATTTCAGGCGGGTCTTTGCAGCACTGCATATATCACTGGCACATCCATGGGCAGCTTCATGCGTTGTGCTCTCCTCCTACCCTTCTTTTTCTACAGCTCAAGCGATTCAATCGTGGGGACTCAGGTGTGAGCAAGGATGTCACTCCGGTTGACATTGAAGCTGGGACCATGGTGCGCTTCCCATGTTTTCACAATTCCAATGATCTCTCGACCTACATTGTCAACTATGAGGTTCGCGGCGTGATCTTTCATGTCGGTCTTGAACTTCTAACCGGGCATTACCGTGCCGCTCTGAGTAGCCATGAGCCCTCGGCACCGGACTGTGGAGTCTTTCTTCTTACTGACGATAACAGACTGGCTAGTCGGGTTGGTTCTCGTAACGACTCTGTCAATTCCGGTGGGTATCTAGTCGGCCTAAGTCGTTCTACCTGAGGTTTGGAAGCTTTTAACATCCTGGCTGTGCTAAATCCAGCACCAGCTATGCTTTGCAAGATCTGCTCAGTGTTTCGACACGAGATCTTCTGACAATGGTCTTATTTTGGACGGTGCCAAATGGCACAGCTGCCATCGTCCATACGACGTGGAGCAGCCGGACTATTTCAAGTCTGGTCCCGACTGGACGCTAAGCCTCGACAGACGATGCTGCGACTCAAAGTCAAAGTCAAAAGTAGCAGCGGTAGCAGTAGTGCGGCAAGTCGGAAAAATAGCTAACTCTCCCCTAAAAATTGACTTGCGCTCGCCATCGCGGAACTTCCGCGAAGACATATTTGAGATTTTGCGTCAAGGACCTTTAGATCGCCACGATTCGCCACGCATAAGCACTATTATTGAGGCATTCTGGACTTTGCTTCTTGCATCCAGCCCGTGCAACTGATTCGCTTGACGTAGGTTCAGTGCTTGAAGGATCCAGTTTGCCTGGTTTGCATGCTGATTCCCTCAAGTCAAAGAGAGAGGAGGGAGGCAGAGAGAGATAGAGGAGAAACGGAAGGGAAGCGCAAGGAGGGACGGAGCAAGGTTCAATGCATCATACAGGGACAAAAGAACAACACAAACAACACCGTCGACTCCACCTTGAGGTAACCAACTTCGTTACGGCGGCCTCCCAACAGCGACACAAAGATGGCAACCTGGGAACGGAAGTTGAACAAAATAGTGTGCACAATCGCACTGTCCGTGATCGATTCAACTTGCCGTGGCCGCCAAGAAAGGTGGGCGGCAATGGCCATCCCGGTAAAATGCTGCACCGGTAGTCGAAGGGCGGCATCAATGAAATGGGTCTATGACATTATGAGATTAAACACGATTGTTCGGCTTGCCCGTCTTCAGTACAAAATTGCACAGACAAAAAGGCACACCACATGGTAAGTGACTGCACAGAACACCAGACTTAGCAGTCCGATGCGAGTGCGCAGGGACTCACAAGCAATGGAGTGGAAAGGATGCTGAACGGGGGCGGAGTCCATGGATTCAGTTTCGCCAGAGGAGACTGTCCAACGAATCTAGGCAGATTGACGACGTTCTTGGGGCTCGGCCATACCCTCCCGACGCCAGGCTTTGCTCTGCTCATATGCTTGCAATTCGCTGGGCTTGCTGACAACGAACCACATGACGGCTCGCGTGTGTTCACCTTTCCCGTCCACATTTTGTGCATAATGTCCAACTGTAGCTCCATGTGTTTGCCTGTGCCGCATGTTTTTGGCTGCTTTGAATGTCTCATTAACATGCTTATGATGCTCGCATTCCTTCGTAGTCCAAGTTCTGTCTTTCACCATTTGTCGGTTTCATGTTAATTCTCAGTAGACTTTACAATTCCTGCTCAGAGTACCTGCACCATTTTCAAGCTTCTCAACGGTTTTGTCTATCCTCCAGTTCTGACAGGAGCCGAAAGCATAAACGACGTATTGAGAGCCAGAGCCACAGGGATCGGCTCAGGGAGACAATCAGAGGGATAAACCAAACACAAAGAGAGAGTGAGAGAGAGAAACAGACAAAGTGCAACCTCAGTCGTCTAGGCTCGACTCGCTCGACGCCTTTCTGGCTTCAGCCTGCAGAGCTGCTGTGCAGTAGCTTGGTTTGCTCCCCCGGCCCCTGCTCTTGGCAGCGACTTCTCGGCATGGTTTTCGGGGCGATCCAGAATGGCGGCTGCCTACTATGGCACACTGTGGAACCTTGCAAGACGAAGTCAAGAGAGTTTAATCAGGACGCGGAGAAGTCGATTCGCATTTAATCGTCGTTTGCGCCAGACGATGGCGCATCACTCCATGGGCGGTACTTCTGTAAGTAACAAGAACCTGCTAATATGGTACGACTAAATGCATCGGGCCTGCCATCATTGAAGCATTCTCTGGTCACATCCTTCAGATCAGCAGCGCGCTTCTGCAGAAGTTCTGTGACCTGGACACGGGTCGCGAATGCTGCCGCGGGTCGCGACGAACAACAGCTCTTGCTGCTGAAACGTGTCTCAGACGATCAGCTGGCAGACCTTCTGGGGGTCAAAGATATTGATATCGATGGCAGAGAACATTTTCTCATGGCCGGATGTGTTGGGATGCATTGAACTGTGAGCCAAGCCCTCAGTCCAAGTCCTGCAGACAGGTAAAAGTAGCACTCTTGGTTGCACCGATACTGAACAGCTTCAGCTCAGTAAATTGGAAGAGTCCCGAACTTGTCTCCGCCCTTGGTGATTGCATGGAGCCAGTCGAGCACCGGAACACCCATTCCCTTCATTTCACCATCGGCATCTCGAAGCAGCTTCGCCTGACCGAAGAGCACCGTGATTTACAAGCGTCGAGCACCAGTGCACATCAGCACATCGAGGCACATGGACGTAAATTGCGGCAAAACTTTGGACACCGTCACAAGAAGCACCGGGGTACTGAATCTTGCCAAAGGATTACACTGTTTGTCATCAGGCTTGGGCAGCCCCTCGTCCTGCTCCTTCTCGAAGCCGCTGTTCGGAGTGAGGCCAGCAAAGACAGGCATAATGCCCAGGTCCCAGGCATCTGCTGCCAGAGCTGAAAAGGCCTCATCACTTCAAGGGCAGTATGTCAATTCAATATCTCGACTTGGTGCCAAGAGCTAGACCGCCAATAACTAGGCCTAGAATGCGGTATGCAGTGCCACGGAGACGCACGAAATGCAAAACCAAGGGAGCTGCAGGAGCCTTGTAGCAGGGTTTGGAGCGTAGGGGTTAGTCAAGGATGAGAGCTCCTGTAAGGGACAAATGTTATCTGATTTCGAAAGTATGGTCTCGTGGGCTCCGTCAGGCCGACCACAGCCCTTAGAATGGCCTTCATGGTGTTGTCGTAGATTGTCTTTCTGTCCCATTCCTGATCAGAGATGCCGGCACCACTTTGTCATCATTAATCGAACAATGCAGCAAGGTGCAGGGCAGGTTGCAAGCCATCGTAGCTCCATGCTGAATCCGAAAATTACAACCTGGCAGGTGCTTGAAAGCCATTGTGCATGCAAGTCATGCCATGTCTGCCATGTCGTGATTTCATAAAGATCGCCTGTGGGGTCGGACGGGGCAGCATGCTCAGGAGACCCTTCTTCAAAGTCTCCTGGCATGATTGTCCGAGAGACCATAAGAATCAGCTTACCCGGGATGGCAGCATGGGGTGCCTGAACACACGATCCTATTTGAGCAGCGTTGGAGTAGCCATAGCCTGAAGGTCAATCTGCATACTTGAATGACGCGTAGCAATCGGGGGGGTGCCGACGCCAGCAACGCGCTGCAGCCGAGAGGCCATACTGTTGATTCAACAGCTTGCCGAGCTGTGCTGCCCAACCGTTGTACCCTTTCGCTCCGTGTCCAACGGCAGAATCATCGCCAATTACCACAAGCCTGATGCTCGAATGTGCTAAAGGCAAGGCCACGCCAGCAGACGCATCCTTCTTGGTTTGCGTGGGAAAAGGGACGGTTTGCAGGCGAGAAGCTGCATTCCATTTCCATCAGGCAGATTGAAACTGGCGCCTCGATCTTCCTTGTTTGCAAGTGCCTGTCCATCATTCTTGAAGCCGGTGCTTTCGGGGGCTCTTCTGCAGAGACCTCGCCTTGGGATAGCAAAAGGCCTCCTCCAACGCTTCGCCTCAGAGGACACGAGGCCGAGGCTGAGACACAGCCGAGGCTGAAGAAGGTTGAGGAGAGCGGAGCGGATTGACCGGACGTCATCAACAGCAGCAACACCCCAACTTTTCCCCTGCTCAGAGCTCCCGTTTGTCAGCTGCGGCACCAAAGTCGCCGTCGTCCACGACAGACGAAGTCGTCAGGGCATCCGGCGACACGCAACGATTGTGCCCATCAAACTCCTCAGTGCACGTGTGGCCAAGTCGCAGTCACCCGAGCCATTCAAGTCTGCACACATGATGAAATTGTTCGTACCGCTGTGCATCCTTTCCATGGGATGCGACTACACAGTGCGCTTGTGGGCGTGGGAGTCACTTCCGGCTTCAAGTTGTGAACTGACTCAAGCGAGGCAAGTGACACTAAATGCACTTTGCTCTCAATAAGCCCTTTGCCTGAGTGCAACGTGATGTTTAGCTTTAGACGTAGACTGTCTAGACTGCAGGCTGGACGCCCAGACTGCCTCCCCGTCACCCTTGAGGCGCACCTTTTGTGGTCATGTCGGGCAAGATGGGCAAGGAGGTAAAAACAGTCTCAAACTCGTTTGAAGCAAATGCAAACAAGCGTCGTATTTGTATTCTACTCCACTACTTCCGAGCTTTAGCGGAATGGACTTCCACAGCGGGTAATCCTGAGCAGCGCACCGAAAGCTTCACTAAGGTCGAAAGATATGCTGTCGGATATTGCTTCTGCCCAGAGACCTTTTCCGTTGTTGTGAGCTCAATGCTCCCGTCCCAGGGATTCCAGTTTCCCAGTGCATCTCCGCTTCCAACAAGCCTCGGTCTGGCAAGGCTCATGTCGAGCTTCCTGCAAACGATCATCATGACTGTTCGTTTCGTGATTGTTAATAAGTTAATAGAATACCAGCAGCACAACCACCACAACGAACAGCCAAATGAGCATACGGCCGTGAAATTCTTCGCCGACCCAGCAACCATATGAACAAAGACAAAAGCTGCAACAGAACAGAAACGAACAGAACAGAACACGGTTTGTACTGTACATGCAGTGGGCTGGAGGTGGGCTACTGGCTGTTCATTACGGCGCAAAAAAACACAGACACGTCGGAAGGGCGCCGCATGAGCACAAAGGCCACGCCAAGTGGCACGATCCGGTCTCCAAAGCTCGTCTCGGCACGGACTGAGAAGGTGACCTCGCAGCCTGCATCCAGCTCAATCGCACACCAAAGAAGGGGCCCCGGAAAATTCATGAAAATTCGAAGATGAGGCAAAGCAAAGATCAGACTTCTTGCTCTTTTCAAAAATTATTGGAACAGTGGTCCAGCCTGGGCTTTGTCCGGCTGTCACGTACCCCGCAGCTGGTTCGCGCTGATCCATGGCACACAGCGTAAGGCTTGGGCCGAGTGCAGCGGAAAGATGCGGAACGAAATACCAAGCATTTGCGGGCTGCTTGCAGAATGTCAAGAACCTCCGAATCTTGAATTGCACTGCTGTCGCAACCGGCCTCTGCCTTATCATTCTTTGCGTCTGCCTGCTATCCAGGCTTGGATGTATTTCACTCTGAGGGGCAACTTGTGGCGAAGGCTTCGCCCCAGGAGAGGTTACCGGATGCCATGCTGGAAGGTACCAAGGCCTTCTCCTTCGTCTTGCCGTCAACTTGTGCTGTCTTGGCCTTGCTCTACATGTCCATGGATGCCATCGGCTGAGTCAAACTTGCTCACCCGGCCTTAATATTTTCCGTGGTTTCGGCCACAAACTTCTCGTACCTGCCCAAGACCGCGAGGTTTGGGCTTCCAGGTGCATGGAAGCAGGAGGTCCCTTGCGGTCGATCAAAATGTCCCATCTCAGCACATCCACCGATTCCAGCACTGAGCCGGGGACGACGATTGCGCATCTTGCTCAGCTTCAACGGCTTCGGCCTTCCGAATGCCACATGTTCGAGAACGGCAGGTCTGTACACGCAGCGACAAGTGGAAACCTCCAGCTTTGCGGAGTCCGCGATGATGGTCTCAATCAGTCCCATAGCCTCAGACTCGGCCCGACTCAGCTTGGCCACCGGCAACAACCAACAGCCAACTTCTTTTGGCTGAGGTCCAGTCGCCTGCACCCCCGGCATTATTCTTGTAGTCCTGCGGCAACAAGAGTTCGGTCCGTTTGAATGAGGCTGATGCGTGCACTTCTTGTCCCCATGAACGAAGACGACGACATCTCAACGCGTCAATCAAACAACGCGGGGGAGATTCTCAGGAGGACTCAAGAGTTGTTTCAGGCGTGAACATTCCACAGAGAATATAGGTGCACAGCAGCCATGCGCGTATCATCAAAAGCCCTCTGGCATGTCGGCCGAGACGAGAACCACACAAGATTCGAAGAACCTTCTTCGAGGCTTCCCGGCCAGGACGTAAACTGTCGGGTGCGACAACCGCGGCAAACGTCTCACTGAAACTCCGTGCATCTCCGATCTCCACATCCTCCGCAGATTGCATGGGCAGTGTTAGTAAGGGCAAACCTTCGATGTGCAAGAAAGAAATGAAGTATAATATGTCGCAGCAGCCGCCGGCCCAGATAATACGAACAGCGAGCACTTTCGACATCCAGTCCTAGGTCCTAGTATCATCTGACAGCATTGTCCAACCTTCGAGGGTGTAGTGTGAGCATCACACCTCACATAGCTCTACAGTCGATTTTCGGCCTTGGATTGTGCTGACGACGTTGTCTTCTGTTTCCACCAGCTGTGCCTGCTGATGATTGTTGATGTTCTCTGGGTTCGGGTGCAAGTTTCCTCGCTCGCAGGCATTGATGGAGTTCTGTAAGAGAATTTCATTGACATTGGTACCATATCAGATCAGTTTCAAGCGCAGGTTGTCCATGCAATTCTACAGTGTTGCTGACGTAGACTTTCCTCGATGGCGAGAAAGCCGTCTGCAGCAGCCGACGAAGTCACGCTTTTCAGTTGGACGACGACAGTACGCTCACACAAAATTGAAAATCACCTGACCTTCCAGTGACTTAGCCATGTGTGGTGAACTTCCGGACCAAGATCTATCAAAGGACCAAAATGCGAGGAGTGTTGGCATGGAGGGGACTGGTTCACTCGTTGCCTCCATCTTCGGATTTGAGGAAGTATGTCGTCTCCGAGTAGCATTTGATGATTTGCACATGCAATTTCTACGATAATTCTTTCAGCTTTTGCCTGGGATCTTCGCTTCGACTACGTAGGCATAAATTCGGAATAAGCACGGCAACAAACCCAGCATGGCAGCGAGGGATCCGTTGCTCCTCAAAGCCTTCCGGGCTGTCGAGGTCCGGTTGCACCTGCCCCGTCTGGAGTCGGCTCCAGTCGGCTCCAGCACTGCAGCACTACACTCCAGAAATGTGTCTACGTCAGCCTCGTCAACTCTGTGAGCTCGGATCTGAGCCAGCGAAGCCCTGAGACAAGCTTGGAAAGGCGCTCAAACTCGGACGCTTCAAGCGAGGCCGGACTCTTAAAGCACTGCCTCTCTGCTGAACGGTAGAAGTCGTCCAGAAACTCAGTCACAGTCGTGCTTTCCGCCTTTTCCTCCAGCTCCAGCTCAGTGTGCCTTCACCGCCTTCTTCAGGACAACCTGCGTCTGCCTCCTCAGTCTCCAGCTGGTCAAACTTTGCCGAATCTTGGTCTCCACTCAAGCAGTGCAGGCTGTGCACTGGTCATCAGCTTCGGTTTGAAACCTGGCTGCGGGTGCATCCACACATGTCACATGTTAGTCACGTGTCACAGATCAGAAACAGCTTGGGAGATCGCTTCACGTTCTCTTTCCTCGGATGACTGTAACGGGCCAAGCACGAAGGAGGCGGTACCCAATGCGTCACAGCAACTGCCTGGACTGGCTGGCCAGCTGCACTTGCTTCTGCATCTCTGCGATCTGCACGTCAATTGAAGCCGCATTACATTTGTGTGGTGCGTAAAAAGCGCATGTGTTTTTTACCTGCCCACGTTGAACTTCCTGAGGCGTCAGGCCTCCCCGTTCAAACTGTCGATCTGTGCTTCACAGTCACTCACCTTCTTCTTCAAGGCCTCAGATGGTATCACAACCAGAAGCGACTTGCTGGTTAGGGATAACATAGAGTTCTGTGAGTGAGCTGATCGAATGGTTGGCTCAAGCTTACAGCTCTTCTGTGTTTGGTATCAGGGACTCTGCCATAATGGCTCAAGTCGCTCCCCTACCTCGTTGGTTGCTGCTTGGCGATCACGAGCCCGACTTCGGGTTGGTGGCCCTCTTGGGAGTGGTCCTCGGGGAACCAGACAGGGCTACTCGATGACCGAGCAGGAGGCGATCCGCCTGCACCACCACCCGTGGAGACTCCAACGAGTTCGATCTCAGTGTGGTGGAGCGAATGGAACTTTCGTGTCCTCTTCGGTTGGGCGACTGTATCGATCTTTTCGACGCCGGAGCAGTCGGGATCACTACGCACCGATGGTGGTTGGATCCTCTACTTCACGGATCAAGCTGGACTCTGGTTCTTCGGCCACTACTGGCCCACGGTTGGGCCTCTTCCTCGTGGGGTGCCTCGTGGCCCTGGCATGGGTCCTGCGGACAGGCGAGAAGTGGTGCTCCTGCCTGGGGTGTTGCTGCAGGCGGAACCGCCCAGCAGCTCTGCCTCCGGTGGTCGATGCAGCCCTCCAGCACCTTCCGGTGACTCCTTTATCCGGGGCATTCCAACGGGTCTCCTTGGTTGGTCCCAGCGGAGGGACCCCGGTGGACACTGAGTACTACCAACGGCAGGTGCGGGGACGCGGAGCAGGCCGGAAGGCCAACGACCCTCATCCTCCAGTTCCCAGTGGGTGCTGCTCGGGTTCAGCGTGATTGGGGGCAGCGAACACGCATTGATCGGCATGGGCTGTGGGTTAAGCCTCGGCGCTACCGCCCGCACCCTCCGAGAGGAGCTGGAGAGATGTGAGTCGGTACATCTGTGCCGCGAAGGAGACTGCACTCAGCCTGGGGCGGTGCATTGCAAAGCTTACGCAGCGGTTGACTCCGAAGCGGTTGTGGATCTAGGGGCGTACGGAAGATTTGGAGGGTGGCGATGCTTGGTCCTCCTGTGGCGTGGTATGGCCAAGGCCAAGAGATGGACTTGTTCCTGGTGCACCTGCTGCAGTACCCGACCTACTTCTCCTCGGAGGATTTCAGAGCAAGGAGTACTGAGGGCCCTTGACCCTGACTTTGAGTCTGAAGCTGAGGTCGCCTCCGACCCATGTGAAGCAGTGCTAGTGGGCCTGGAGCTGCAAGGAAAGCCCCGAGCCCTGGCCCCGGATGGTTGCGAAGATCGAGCCGCTCCTGAACCAACCCGTTTGATGGAGGGTGATGTTCACTTGTCCGGCTTAGGGGGAAGGGTCACTGCTCGTCTTTGTAACCATCACAACCAACTGCATCTCCTCTCGTGTCAGGGGCGCAAGTGTAGTGTGGTTTCTTGCTTTGACAAAGTGCACGGTGCGCACAAATGGATTCCCCTTTGTATGAAGCATCTCTCTGAGACTGGGCGTTCAAACAGCCCTGCCCCAAAAGCCAGGCAAACCCACGGCTGTGGCGCTGGACGATGGAAGCATGACCACCGGGTGGAAAAAGCTACCCATCGGGTGTGTCCGAAGTGTCTGGAAGAAGTCTCCGTGCGCCGGAACCAATGTCCTGCTTGTCAAGAGTATAGAACCAAAGGCGCGGAGCTTGTCAACAACGGACAACAGCTGGAAGAGATAGTTGGCCACCCAAGGGCGGCAACAGCCCCGGTGGTGCTCAACCGCCGTGCTGCTGTAGACGGGGATCAAGGATTCTCGCTGGCAGCCGAAGCCACGGCGGTACCGCCCGACGCCCCTGAGCCGGAGAATGAGGCGGACCTCAACCAAGGAGATCCAGCAGAGCCACCAGCGCCGGAGGCACCCACCGCGGAAGCCACCAGCGAGGAACAAGGTGCCGGAGATCTTTGGTCAGGCGCTCCGCCTAGGACTGAGCCGGAGGCCCTACTGCCTTCCGGTCTCGTTCGCCTTGAAGTTGAAGCACGGCCTTGGTTGCCCTGTCGACGCGCTGGGCAGCGGGACATCGTCCTTGGTTCCACGATCTCCGTGTCGAGGTCCACGAGGGTGGAACACCTTGGTTTGCTGCCCGGAGCCTTGCCAGAAGCCCCTTCTTCCAGCAAAGGTAAACCCGGCGGATGTACACCACGCCGCACGACCCCAGGATTAGAAGCCGCAAAGCGGGCGGATCGCCATGAGCAAGTGCTGGAACACCGTCCAAGAGATGACCAGGCGGAGCGCCTTAGTGTCCACACCACCCATTGGGGACCACTATGGCCGTTGGCGTGGTTCTCTGGGCGGAATCCGGCCTCGCCATTTTTGGTGGACGCCTCGGCAAGTCCGCCGGCTCTGTCTCTGGCTCGGGCCGGTAATTCTCAAGTACTACCTTGCGAACCTGAGCCTGGGGGCCCATTTCCACCTGTTCGAAGACACTCCCGCTGGCTGAGACATGGCAGGAAGCTGAGCATCTCAGCTGAGGATGTGGGGGAAGGCGTACCGCCCGAGGCCGAGACGGACACTAGTGCGCGACGCCTGATCCCGAGGACCACACGCCGGGAACCCGGCCGACGAGTTCGCTGGCGGAGGAGAAAGCCCAGATCAGGGGGCATTGAGAAGGAGTGGTCCGACTTAGAGAAGAAGCTCCGGGGCCTCAACGCGACCCAACAGCGGTCCGTGCTGGAAAGACTGTGACTGGCCGACTCCAGCAATGCAGTGGTGGGCGGGCTTCTGGCAGACACTTTGATGCGTACCGCCGGGCTACGCAACCGTGGTGGTAGCGAGCAGGAGGTGCCCACACAGGCGGTGAAGGCAACCCAGTCGACAGCCAACGCTGACCCGCAATATCACGTTGACCTGTCGCTGGTGGGCCATGTCGTTGCTTTCCAAACGTGCAATCCAGCACCAACTGCGCCTGGGGACCGTGACCCCACAGCCCTCTACAGCCAGGAAGACGGTGAGGGCTTTGCCTCCGATGATGTCGCTTGGACAGAGCCACCGCCTCTACCTACTGAGGCGAAGCGTCCAGTGGATCTAAGAGGAGGTGGAGTCCTGCATGACCATGGAGCAGTTCCTCGACTACTTGGACGCCCGAGAACGGGAGGCCGAAAGCCCGACCACCACTTCGAAGGCGGCTCCAGTACCAGAGGCGAACCGCCCGACGGAAGCGGCTGAGCCGCGACTCAAGCCAACTCCGAAGCGAAGCCCGCCACAGCGACCTACAACGACTACTCCGACGGGGACCTCCTCTGCACCGATGGCTACCACCGCCGCCGGGCGCGCTGAACCCGCTCCTGACAGCGATCAGCCGCAAGGGACATCAACGGCGGCTACTGAGGAAGTGCCTGAGACGCCGCCCCTTCCTGCCGCCTCAGAAGAGGTTCCTGAAACTCCTGTACCTGAGGAGGTCGAGGTCGACCCGACAGGCGATTGCCATGATGCTGGCCAGGACTTTCTTTAAGTGCCAGCACGTGATCCGCCCATTTTTGGTCAGGTGAAACCTGACGGAGGATTCCTCCAACATCTAAGAGCGGAACCTTCGGGTCCCACAGCTGTACCACTGGCCCTGTAAAAGTTGTGACGCGAGCCTACTGGGTTTTTCTTTACGGCTTTTGGGTTTCGTGGCATCCCCTCAAGAGGAACCGTTGTGTGTGTGTGTGTGTGTTGGTGTTGTCGTTTGTTTCGGTTCTTGTTTGAATAGCGGCGGAGGCAATGCCCGAAACAAGCGATCAGGCATCTTTGATGGTGAATCCGCCAGAGTTCTGTAACGGCTCTGGTGACTGCCGTGCACTCTACCGCCCGTCGCAGCAAAATGAAGGTGCCTCTTTTGGGTTGCATGCACCCTATTGGAACAGTAGAGTGTGAACTAGCAGAACTTGCTGGTTAGGGATAACATAGAGTTCTGTGAGTGAGCTGATCGAATGGTTGGCTCAAGCTTACAGCTCTTCTGTGTTTGGCCCTCCCGNTTGGAACAGTAGAGTGTGAACTAGCAGAACTTGCTGGTTAGGGATAACATAGAGTTCTGTGAGTGAGCTGATCGAATGGTTGGCTCAAGCTTACAGCTCTTCTGTGTTTGGCCCTCCCGCCCACGCGGGCTTCGGAGGCAATGCCCGAAGCAGGCGATCCGCCATCTTTGATGGTGAATCCGCCAGAGTTCTGTAACGGCTCTGGTGACTGCCGTGCACTCTACCGCCCGTCGCAGCAAAATGAAGGTGCCTCTTTTGGGTTGCATGCACCCTTTGGGAACAGTAGAGTGTGAACTAGCAGAACTCTTCCGATCTCTTCCGGACTTTCGGGCTCTGGCGTTCACTTTATCTTCGGCTCGGCTCTTTACACCTGGAGGTCGCAGACTGGACTCAAATGATTGCACGGCGAAGTCTTGGCTGAGGGCGCAGCCCTCCTTCTCCTCAATGTTTAGCTTGTTTTGGTTCAGGTCGTCCACACACATCTCCTTGTGCCTTTCGCATTCAGTGCATGTGCCCCTGATTCCGCACAGCACTGGGGCACTGGCTTAATCTCATCTTCCTGCTCCTTCTGCAAAGCTGTAATCCTTGGAGCCATTGGAGCCAATGAAGGTCTTCTGGTCCGTGCTTTGATGCTACCCGCGGCTGATCCTAGCATGAGATAGTTGGAACGAGTAGAGCAGAGCTTTCGCTCTCTGATGCGAAAGGAAACGAATTGCAACGACCATGTTGACAAATCCTTTCGCTCTGGTCAGTAACTACACACCGGCATCCGGAATCCACTGACAAATCAGTCAGGAAGTTCTGTCCACAGAACCGCACAGCCGCACGGTGTCTTCACATTATGCAGACGGCAACAACACACCGAGCAATCCCAGTACTCAGTACTGGGTACTAAGAGTCGAACATCTCTTCGATGGCTGCCTTGACCTTCGTGAAGGAATCTATCCTGACGACAATAGTATGAAGTGCTGCCATAAGGGGGTTCAGATTCATGTGATGTGCTGCCATTGTCTGCCCTGCCTGCTCTGGAGTCCCATGGTGACCAACTTCTGAACATCCAACCTCCATGCGGATCGCACATCGCGGAAACTCGAACCTTTGAGCGGCCAAGTAAACCCCACCTGCGACCCTGCTCCATCAGGAAGGCCTCAGAGTAAGCGTACGTTTGTGCACATACCACTCGCAGCGGGCTCACTCTGCGAAGTGTTGAGCTAAGCGTCACTGACTTTGCTGGCAGCTCGCTCTGCCCTCTTGGACTGTGCCGCCCTCAGTCGTGCAACAGGCGCGCTTTGGCAACCCGGGGAATCGTTTAAACTCTGCATCAAGTGATGCAGACACTGTGGATGCGGCTGTTGCAGGAAAGAAACTGTTTTCCCAAACAAGTCGCGTGATTCCTCACCTCACCAGGCTCACGATTCCAGAGAGATCTGAGCCATCTAGTCCTCGGTTGAGGCATCTGCTGCGCAGGACCTGGCTCCACTGGTACAGTTGCCAAGCTAGATTTGACATCAAGTGCTTGCTTTCGCATTACTTGTTCCACCTGGATGGTCTTGGACACTGCCGTCATCTCCTGCATTCGGCTGTGCATGCCTGGCGCTCTGGTGTGTGCTTCCTATCTTGCAAAGCCAGCAGTGGCAGAGCTTCCCACGTTCGTTGAATTTGTCATCGCTCCTGGCAGGAACAGGTCAAGCCTGACAATTCTGCTCCTAGGGACAGAACTAACACAACTGCCAATCTGTGGAGTCACGTCGTGCACCGGTTCTCCACAGCGGCTTGAAACCTCAGTTCGGTGACCCGTCATAAGCACAGCTGAAACCTCTCATCACGGCCGAGCCAGGAACTTCACATCTGCTGCAATGGCCTTCGTCGTCGCCTTGATGTCCTGCTTCGATGCTTCCTGAGGGCATCTTTGGGCACGGCTGCAACACTACGGCACAATGAGAACGACAAGCGCGAGTCCAGTGTGGTTTCTGCATCAGATTTCTCCTGCGCGGTTCGCCAGAAACTGGCAGTCGACCCGAGACTGTGAAGATTCCCGGCGGCAAAGAAGACGATAGGCCGGTGCCGCAAAGGGAGCGTGCAAACGTTGGCTGAGAGTGACTTACAAGACGGAAAAATACACGACAATGAAAGAGCTTTCACAGCCAGGTGGCAAAACGACGTCGGAAGACAGGTGGAGTGCATGTCAGTGCAGGGCCCATGGGTCACGGTGTGCCATGGTACAGCCTACTGCGAGCTGCGGAATCAGATCAGGAATCGGTCGGTAACACCAAGCCGAGCGCAGTTTCTGCATTCAAGTACTACCAATGGCCTGCAGTAGGACTCAAGACCCCTTCATACCTCAAGGGCCCCACAAGCGACCGCCTCCAAGGAACAACCAATTCATTCAGCGGCACAGTTTAAACAGATCCACATTATGTCTCCAAAAAACCCTTCCTGAGTCTTTGCCACAATCTGCTCTTCCAGCACTTTCTTTTCAGCTGTCTTTGCAGCAATAAGCGCCTGGTCTGCCAGGTAGGACAGCTCTTGAAACCATATGCGAGAGCACTCGAGATCGGGAACAGCGGCCTTGTAGGACTTGTCGTTTTCCTTCTCCTCGGTGATTTCCTTCTGCAAATCTTCCTGACAGCAAGCACTCGACGACTCGACGAGCATTGACCTGTCTTCAGATCCTACAACTCGCCCGGGTCTGTGTGCGGCACGTTGAAATCATCCAGCATAGTCTTGAGGATGCCTACAATCGAACTAGACCTGATTCTGGCGGAATCGGTGCGCTCTCTGCCCTCACAGATGTCCGAAGTGCCCACTGCCCGAGCCATGCGAACGGGACTTGCACCCTCCAGCCTCTGCACTGAGCGCGCCGCGTACTGGTTGGATCCTCCCGCTGCAGAAAGGCGCTCCCCTGTCAATGGCGGGCAAACCAGGACTGAGGTGGCTGAGGGCAATCATTTCACCTTCTGGAGTTTGGAAGGATCTCTCATGAAGTCGTCCAGGGCCAACCTGTCTGCACCTCAGTCCCGACGAGGTTTCGTCCCAGATCTTACCATGATGCCACTGGCTTAGGCAGCAACGGGAAAGTCTGCTGTAGGAAAGGGCTCCGCGATTCTCCATCACCTACACATGCTGTACTAGTATCTTCCCGGAACCCAATCGGAGCGGTACCGCCGGAAACGCACTAAAAATCGAACCGCTAGAGTTTGGGGAGGAAGCAGTCCTCATGCTGCAGCATGCACCACCAGCGGGAACGAATTTTGGGAGTGATGCGAGGCATGAATTCGAGGAGTGATGTGTGCCTTCCTTGCACCCCCTCTCAGGAAAACGATGGAGGAGCCACTTCCTTCCACCATCTGCACTTGCCTTTGGATTTTTCTTAGCCGACAGGCACGTGACACTGATCGCTCTCTCCGCCCGACTCAGTGCTTCCCTCGATGTATCATGGAGGCATTACACACTAATAGGATCTTATGGGCTTCCGTGGTGCAACTTTACTTGTTCAGGTCAGTACGCAGCCTCTGGTTGCTGTGATTAAACTGTCGGGGATGCAAGATCCGGGGGATGTCTAGCGGGTTGATTTCACAATTTCTCGCAAATGCTTTCCTAGCGGTGGCGATGTGAGTTGCATGTCGGTAAAGCAGGACCGTGGAAGAGAATATCTGTGGAATTCGAAATCGTACATCGGGACCGCTTAGCAGGCCAAGCCCTGGCCCTTTCATGCAGGTGCTTCAATGATGTTGGTGAAGTGCTTCCGACGTTGCCGGCAGGGAAATGGCACGTTGCTTCATGGAGACATGGGGATGAAAAGGCCAAGTCTGACCGTTGAGATGGGCCGCCAACACCGGGTCAACTTGCGATGTGCAACCTCCAATAATCAAAGTGATGATCTCAGAACGAAAGTGTGATGGGACGGTTCCGGCCTGTCGCAAGCCATTAGCTGTGGATTGCCTCTGAGATCCCGGAATCCAGAAGGCTGCATGCACATGTTTATGTGCCATTGCCGCATCAATGTGGCATCCGCAAAATCTTAGTCAGCGACAGTTCGCGCAGCGACATTTGCATCAAGGCAGATCCTCAGCACTGCAGCTACTATAGTAAGCGGCATTAATTATGTGGAAGGCTGTCACGACACAAGTGGCTGAGGGGCAGGCCAGTGTTGGAGGCATATGCCTGCTGCATCTCGGCCGATGCACTGCCTTAGGCGCTCAAAGTGGCTACAACATTAGTATCGTTAGAGCACTGTGCTGGCAACATGTGGCAAGCACACAGCTGGGATTGCAGCTGTTCAGAGCGGTGATGGCTTGGGAGGCCTGCGAAGACATGCACGCCTGTTACAGAAATAGTGCCTGATGTCGCAACAGGGCGCTGCCTGGTCAATTGAGGTTGACAGCGCCGCCTCGTCCTCCTTGAAAGCCTCCTCCCTGCACACTGCGCAAGCACTGCAACGAGTTCACTTCATGGTGTCAGCAACCCAAGCTGCCAACTGTTGCTTGCGGATTGCGTCAGCTTTCTCCACAGTCTGCCACGAGCACGGTATCTCTATGGACCCTACCCTATCTTGTCACACACCGTGATTGCTGCGGCTTTCCTGTTACGGCTAATCCTTGTGTGTGTGGTGTCGTGTTACGGGTGACAACAAGAAGCCTCTTTCTGCAGTCACGACCGGAAAACTCAATCCTGGGATTGCGTTCTATGTGTGGGGCGAGGCTTCTGAGCTGGGCATTTGCAAGTTAGCGAACCCCGGAGAAATTTTAGTACAGGCTCGTAACTGCCGTGGCGATTGCGGCAACCACCGCTCGGCACTTCAAGATCCGGTCAAGAGATGTTATGTTTCTGTGCTGAGAGGAACGCTGCTGCAGTTCTGAATACAGCCTATCCTGGATCAAGCTAGTGAAAGGAACCTGCCAACAGCTGGAAAAGTTGTTCTTGAATAGCTTGCTTGCACATCTGTGAGGTTCAACTGGCATGACACCAAAGGCCGGCGTGCCGTGCTTTGGAATTTCAGATTCGGATTTGGGATCTTGGGATTGTTCGGCTGAGGTTGTGTTAAAATGCTGTTAAATCCCCCCCCGATTCATTTGCTAGCGACAGTCGGCACTCGAGTTTCAGCCCACCCTCACAAGTTCTCAGCAAGATTGATTATGATATGAAGCTCCTGATTCTGCTCGAAAATTATATTTGCACAACGTGTCGAAATCGCTCGGTCGCCCAGCTAGCGAGACTGTCATGCTTGTCTATATAGTTTGCTCCCAATAACTGCAAACATGATGAAGCAGCAGAACGTCTCGTTGATGGGGCAAGCGGCGACCGATTCGACTTGCCCACAGTACTGAAGAGCACAATAACAAGGATAGACACTGAAGTCTGGAGGTCAGGAGATCGCTGCACGTTGTCTATGGTTACATGACCGAAGAAGAGTGAACCCCAAACCATGCCGGTTAGTCGGCTTTGTTTCGGTTCAGCTCAACATTTGAGCTTCGGATCTGCGTTCCCAGCTGGTCGATTTTCGGCCCAAGCTCCTCCAAAGCAAAGCGACCGACCCCACGCGGCGCACTGGCTACATCGATAGACTTCCAGCCTCCACGAGCGCATTCAGACTTGCCAGCTTCTCCCTCAGTCCATCATTCTTTGTTCAGACAGCACACGGCAAGTGCCGAACGGCCTAAGGGAGTGTCTGAGCAGCTGCGACCGCCGCACTCTTGTCCTCATTGTTCTGCTTGCACCAGCACTCCTTAAACCCGAATCGTGGAAGCTCCATCCGCTCGTTGCATCTGTCAGACTCAGCTATCAACAAACTTCTCTTTCAATTCCTCATCTGCCTTCTGATCCTCCTCTAGCTTCTGTGTCATCGTCTGAGCAGAGCATGTGAAACTCGGAAAGGAAAAAAAAGAAAGCAGCGCAAGCACAGTGCAAAGGAAATTGCCTCAAGAAGTGAGACGACCTTTGTGACCGGCTTTTCCCCTTCCATCACATCCAGCTGAAGCGCCTTCTCTGCATGGCCTGCAGCATTGGTGAGAACTGCGAACCGAACGTCTGGACATGTCTGTAGCTTGGTGCAGACTGGCTGCTCAGCGGCCATAGCAGCACTGACAGCAGCAAGCTGCTGAGCATGGAAAACACTGCACCTCCCACATGCATGCCATCTGAATCAATGCAAAGAAGCAGTTGGGCTTCCCTCAACTGACAACCCGTTGCGAGCTGCACTTGACTGTGGACAAGATCTGCCCCGTCTGCCTCTGTGTCAGCAGCTTCAATGTGGCTGAATGGCACCTCAACCAGGATGCTTAATGATTCCGTTCCAAGACGGAGCTTGGTCACACTTGGCCAGTGTGCAGATTCAGGGCAAGGCACCGGAGAAGCACCCCACGCCCAGTTAAGGTGCCCGGGCTGAGAACAAAAGGAGTCGGCCAAGAACCTTCGGCAAGCCTTGGGAATCCAAGTACCGGCCTCTTGTGCGTTGTCATGCGGAGATCTGCGAGAAATGGAGCTAACTTGAATGGCTACGCAAGTCGGCTCGACCACACGGAACCGAAATTGCGGCATCTCCTTTTATCTTTTGGTCTTTCCGCAGAGCCGTCGTTCGCCCTCCTTTGGATGGGTGATCTTAATGGCTGCGCTTCAGAAACATAAAGTGCGAATTTTCGCCAGTAGCTTCTCTCGCTCTTCTGCTTCCATCGGCACCTGCATGCCAATGACTCGTTGCCAGCGCACTTGGCATCACTCGACACATGAAGACAGAGAGAGAGAGAGAGAGATCAGATAACGTCTGGGTGTGCCGCCGCTTGTGTGATGGTTTCGCGGGCTTCCGAGGAGTTGCCAAGCAGCCTTCATGTAAGCTACGAATCTGACTGCGGAACTTTTCTGGCCAAGGCGGCCAACACCTCAGTGCGCTGACTGCCCACGCTCGAGTCCTGGCTTTGCCATCCTCCGAGTCATAAGGCTGCTACAATACAAGCTTCTGTAAGGAGCTCTCCTTCACGAGCGCGACCAGAGGCGGCAACGGCTCAGCCAATCGAAGTTGCATCTTGCAGGGCATGCAAATCGAAAGAGGCAGAAAACGATCAGTTGTTCAAGATGTCTCCGCCGACTCCTCTGGAGAAAGGACGCCTTGAGAACCGATCCGTAAACTGAGGCCGTTGGGCCATTGAGCCTCCATGTCACCTCGCGCTGCCAGTTGGAAGATAGTTTGAGCCGCTGCGCAGCGGATCTCTTCGTCCTGGCCTCATGTGGGTAGGAAGCTCCGAAACAAGTGCCACTCAGGATGCCGAAATAAGCAGCAAGATGCGCCCACCTTGTAGAAGCTGGACTATCTTGGGCACTTCACCTCACGCCGCAGACCATCTGGCAACATCGTCAGCATGGTTTCACGGTGCAGCGCATCCAAGTGGCTGGACAGCGCGTCTTCCACCAGGGCCGTACCGAGGTCCTGCTCGCAAAAAAAAACCGAGAGACCATAAGACACCCTGTCTTATGCATCACCCCGCACACATCGCAGCGAAGCGCAGCGAAGCGCAGTGAAGCGCAGTGAAGCACAATGGCACCGGTCCAGCCTCGGCTTCTTCGCCTTGCGGAACCATTTCGACCGTGACGATGGCCGCAAGCGCCTCGCTGCCCAACAGTCACCGCCCACCCACCGTAGAACCCTTCATTGCTTGTGGGTCAGTTGGGACACTCCGTAGTCCTGAGGAGTAGACTGTTAACGCCTGGAATCGCAGGACTCTGCACTGAAGGACTTCTCGCGCTGCGCCGCTGCGCCTGCTCCAAGATCTCCCTCGTGGTCACACATAGCAGATCCTTGAGGACGGACAAGGCACCTGCCTCGTCGCTGGCAAGTGGCAAGGACCGCAAGGAGTCAAATTTTTGAAGCACTTAAGCACTTGACAGACACAGCTCGGGCCTGCATGAGCCGAACTCTTAGCCCTGTTTGGCCTCGGAGGTCCGAGCTGCACTCGGGCTCCCCATGCAAAGCCCCAAGCTGCGAGCAGCTCATCAGCGCGACAACTGCTGCTGCCTTGCGCCAGGGAAGCACTTTGGACCAGTTGAGTACCAGACCTGGTGCGGCACACCTGCTCCACCCCTTCGGGGTCTGTCAGTTGAGCTACAACACTGGACCTTCAGTGCTCAGAACAAGCTCACAACGGCTTGTGGTTTCTTCTGATTTAGGCTTTAGGGCTGTGGCACCACAGTCGCAGAGTCGATTGCTGCACAAACTCTGGGCAGACGTTCCTCGCAAGAGAAACGTTCGAGGCCTACACCATGATGCCATGGTTTCTAGCGGTCCTCCAAAGAGTCTCCTTCCAAAAGTGCTGCGAGCAGGCGACAAAACCTCGGCAAAGGACGCGAAGGAAGGTCCGAGTGGTTTCCGGAGGTCCCGCGAAGCCTTCGTCTGCCAACGGCATCTTCCGTTGTCAGGGCACGTTCAATCCTTCGGAAACAACACGGCATGTCCGGTGCGTGCAGCATGACATCTGAGCTCGAAAGTTGCATCCAAGTCTCACGTCCAGCACGCCGCACTCGAACATCAATGTGCGCGACCTCGTCAACTGCCGACAATGCTGTCAAACGGCTCTTTTCCACGCCAAGCGTCTGCGGATCCCACCCTTTTGCCGGCGCCAGCGCCGTCAACGCATCCGTGGCGGCTTCCTGCGCTTCCGGAAGTCCTTCCACGGAGGAGCACCGGGGACAGAGCCTTTGAGGGGACATAAGGACATGTTAGGACCATCAGGGTCTGTTTCTAGCCGTCTGTGCTCAGAGGAACCCTGCAATCTCTGCAGTATCTCCAATCTCCTCCTAGAAGTCGAACGAGCTGCGGTATCGCAGCAGCGTTGATGATCACCGCACGACACCTTGGAAGTGGAGGAACGCATATTTCGTGCTTGAATTGCGACACCGGAACGGGTCTGGCGAAGGCCCCTGCGGTGGTGAAGTGGCCAATATGGCCAAGGTGTTGGCTAATCGGATCTTTTCGAAAGGAAGCACCTCCACATCGTGAACACATCAGTGGCAAGGTCTTCCGACCTACCAAAGAGAACGCCCCAAAAGAAGCCCCAATTGAAGCGTCTGTCATGCGGACAAGGCAGTCTTCTTGTCGTATGTGGCATCATGGCTCCCGATCTGCGCTCTTACGAAGTCTCCTTGCGTGGAATTTATGTGATCGATCGTCTGCTCGGTCTTCGCAAGTGACCGAATTCAGGACCTGCTGCTTGAAAGCAGGAGTTTGCAAAGCCGTGCCTAAGTCCGCAAAACAAATCACCAAGAAAAGCTTTATGGGTCTCCGCTTCGTAGTGGTTCACTGATCTTGTTGTCACCCGTTCCGTCTCGAGCCTGGTCGCCAGGTCTGACCTTGACAGCTTTCAGCTAGGACACACGGAGCAACGGGGGCAGTCTGGCAAATCTGGCGAGGGAGATTGGAAGCGATGGGGAAGCTACTTGTAAGGTGCCAACAGAAGCCTCACGGCTGCCTTTGGACTACGAGTATCCTTGTCAACACTAAAAAAGCACACTTGGAACCCGCACGAGCAGTGCAACTAGCATCTTTGCACCACCTCAGTCGGTAAGCGACAGCTTCGCGAGCTGCCTGAACGTCTGGAAGCACGCAAGGCAGTATGTCTACAACTCTTCTTGGCAGCAGTGCCTGGAACTGAAAGCTTCGTTTTCGTGCTAACGCTGCATGCTGAGATCCCGACCCGATGCAATGATGCTGGAGCGGCCCTGCAGTCAAGACCCTGAGACGCTCCAAAACTTCAGCATGCCATACAGTACGTCCGGCCTCAGCGCTTTGGGCAAGCACCTCCAGAGATCGAACTGCCTGCACCTGCACCACAAGGCGATCATGCAAGGCGATCACGAATTCACGATTCGAATTGCTGAGCTGCAGGCTCTCTGGTCAGGATGTCCACCAAGCTGGCACAATGCCCTGGAAACAGCCTTATGCTCGCACAAACACCAGTCCCAGGCCTTTTACGGCTCCTGATGCTGGGGCCAAGACATCACCTTTGGATGCCAAGACTTTCACACTTCTTTCCATGCCCCATGCATGTGCTCCAGTGGGACAGTTGGGGCCAACAGCAGGTTACACAGTATGAGTACGATCATCTAGTTGGAGTCATAGATTGTGACCCCGCCTTGCAGTGGCTCTTGTGCGTGGGGTACACTGGGGCTGGGAGCCGGGGCGGGTCCAGGCCAATGGAGGATCACATGTTCAGCGCTGCCAAGCATCCGAGCTCAGCTGAAGCACGCAAAACGAAGACAGGATGGATGCCAATGGGTATTGGTGCAAAGTCCGGATCGCAAATCAAAGCAGTGAACAAGAACCAAAACACTTGCCACACAGAAAGGGCTGGGATTTAGCCGGCGAGATTGAGAAAGCCTGTTGCAGTAGCTTGGAGTAGAGCAAACGCCAGAAACTAAAGCTGGGCAACTACGCGTAGCTAGCTTAAAGCTGCTGGCTCAGAAAATGTGCAAAGCATGAAAGCCAAGCTTTTTTTTGGCGTGGGCGGGCTTCAGTGACAACGCCTGCCGCTGGGTCCCTACAAAAAACTAAAAATAACAAGAAGACGCTCAACAAGTACAAACTACGGCAAACAAATCGCTTCCAAAAAAGGTGAAACGGAGACTCAGAACTAGCTACACTGCGGCGTGCAAGTTTAATCGGCATTGACCGTTCAGCATCAAACTACGGCGCCTCAGCGACTGGTCAGGAGCAATAATGGGATTTTAGCCTCGAACATGCAGCTGTAGCGAATTAAACGATTTTTCAGCCTTGAACATGCAGCTGTTTTTTCTCCAAGATCGAAGAGGCTGCTTCGGAGCGAAATTGTGCGTTTTCAGCCTCGAACATGCAGCTGTTTTTCTCTGTGATCCAAGAAGCTGCTTTGGAGCGAAATTGAGCGATTTTTAGGCAGCGGACTTCTGTGCGCTCTCTTAGTGCCATTGCTTTAGCATTGTTGCAATGCCATCGCAGTGGAAAGAAAAGCTGGAACGTGTCTTCTGGTTTTGGGTCCGAAAAATGGGATGGTTTGGGGTCCGTGGGCTCGTAGCCTCCCCATCATCGCCAAAGCAAAGAAAAAAAAAAAGCAGCATCGCTGATCATCGCTCTAAAGCAGCCTCTTCCGGAGCGACGCGGTGGCGGCAGCAGACGCGGCAGTTGCAAAGCGGCGCGGCGTCGCAGCGCGGCAGTCGCGGAGCCTTAACTGAGCCCTGGAGAAGCAGTGCGAGGCAGGCGCAGCACAGTAGATCGACGCGCTGCGGCCGCGTCGCTCAGCTGCCGCGCCGCGCTGCCACTGCGCTTGAACCAATCGCCCCCTCCCTCCCTCCCTCCCTCCATGCGGCTCCAGCTGACGGTTGCAGAAGCCGCAGTCATCCGACCTCAAAGCTATCTACTTGGCTTCACAAGCTCCACTCTGATGCCCAGTGGACGACTATGAGCAGCACAGGATGCCCACCTCCCCGAACCGCGAAGCAGATCTGCCGCAGTTGCCAAAAAAGTCCATATGACGGCATTCGTATGCTTCACAGAACCATCTTTGCTTGGCGGACTTGGCGTTGCACTTGTGCTTGAAACTGCTCGGGTTGTGAACTGCTGAGCCTGATGCGAGCACGTCAACATCTGTCAAAAAAACGACAAGGATCAACTGTTCCAGACAGAGCTATGCAGCCAGACGGATTCCGATTTCATTCACGATCAGCCAGAAGCATGGCCAACAAGCGAGACTCAAAGTTGAAGAATGGCAGGGCCGGAACTTGCACAAAACTGCTGTCATGAAGTGTTCCACATCATGCTGGCGCCAAAAAAGCGTCAGTGACTGCCGTTGCTACCTCGCCGAAGAAGCTCGCACAATACGGAAGGATGCAAGTTTGCAGCGCGCAAAACTCCGGCGCTGCTGTGGCACACGCACGCAACTCAAGCATCGTTCGCTGATGGCAGCACGAATCCGTAGCAATCTGCCCTGCGAGCGGGGCGACGGCAAAACCCCTAAGCTGAATAGTCATCGAAACCAGGTGCTGGGCTTGGATGTGCCGCGATTGACTTCATTGTCTTCGTCTTCCTTCACCCAGCGCCCATCCTGCAAAGCCAAGCCGAGACGCGGCACAGGCAGGGGCAAGTGGGAGAGCTTGACGTGAAACGCTCTCCTTCTGCCGGTATGCTGATGTCATGGGTTGCAAGAGGTGCGAACATGAACACTCAACACTTCAATCTTAGTCTCATCGCACTTCTGAAAACAACTCCGAAGTGAGCAATGAAGCAATGCATGTGTTTTCGTCAAGCAAAGCTCTCCTCCCGGCTGTATATGTCAATTTTGAACCAGAAGTGAACTCACATACCATGTGCGCTCAATGACAAGGGCGAAGGCAACCCGTTTCTGAGCGCATGGCTTCCTTCAGGTCATCCACCTGACATCGCTCACCAAAAGCGTGGAGANGCGCTCAATGACAAGGGCGAAGGCAACCCGTTTCTGAGCGCATGGCTTCCTTCAGGTCATCCACCTGACATCGCTCACCAAAAGCGTGGAGAACCAATCATAAACTCATAACACAGAACTGCACTCAGAAACTCGCGAGGACAGCTGCAGAACCCTTCAGAAAGTGGCGCAGCTGAGATCGCCGCATCTGCAATGGCCCCTGTGACTTTAAAGGCACTGCCGGCGACCTCAATCGTGGTCCCGTCCTCGCAGAGCAAACGCGCTACAGTCCCAGTTCATGCCAATTGCATCCAATCATCCTATGCCCGGCGAAGCTGAGACATGCTGGACACCAGAAGTGCAACAAACCCTGCAAATCTTAGATGCCGTGTTGGGACTGGGCAGTTGCAAGAGACCATCATGGAAACCCAACACTTCGACCGAAGCACTTGCACATGAACGCGAAGGCTTCATCGAAGTCGTAGTCCTTGCGAAGTTGACAGGCCCAAATGACTGTCGGTTGCGCCGGGGCGGCACTGCCTCGCAGGTGATGTGCAATCTCATTCTCACAATCAAAATCCACAGAAGCCAGTGCACTAAAGAAGTAAAACAAGGAAAGCATGTATCTACCTGTCTTCTTTTCCTCACATGTGCAGAATGCAACATGCACGAATGCTCTCCTGAACATAGGCCTCAGTTTCGGGTGTGTTTGTGTGCACACTCAGGGAATTTACCAACACATCACAAGCTGTCATCTTGGAGCTAACCAGCGAGTACCTCACACAGTAACTCTGAAACTGATACAAACTGCTCCACCAGAAATCTCTCTTCTCACGTGCCTTGCGCATGCGGCTTCTGGAAGTTGTAGAAGCGGCTCAAGAAGGGTATGTCGACCGTTCTGTCACNACAAACTGCTCCACCAGAAATCTCTCTTCTCACGTGCCTTGCGCATGCGGCTTCTGGAAGTTGTAGAAGCGGCTCAAGAAGGGTATGTCGACCGTTCTGTCACGTGTCTTCTGGGCCAACTCCGGTCGCACTTCAAGCTCTTCTCCTATGCCTTTGAGATGTGTCGTTGCTCGACGCGGTGCCATTCTCCATTCAGAATCCGCTTTTGCCATCTCCCTTTGCTTTTGGAACGGTACAACAGCCCACCGGAGCCTCCATCCGCGAGCTTTTCCTGTTGATAAGTGCCGCTTTCAAGCACCAAGGGCCTTGCCTCTCCAACACAGCGGCTGAGCAACTCATTCAGCTTGAGTGCAACAAGCACCCATAGCACCGGTCCCTCCTGAATGCACTTTGTCACTTCCTGGCAAACATCAGCGAATGAGACTCCAGTCGACACTCCGCTTTTGTCTTGCACCTCTGTTGTAAGCGTGGGGTGTTTGATAAAGAGGTCGGCACTGCTGGACTTGGGTCCGGGTCTGTACAGCCGTCCGCTATCCAACCTCTGCATGGCCTCTGCAAGGTCATCGCGACGTAGTTGTTGCTGGCCGAGCGGGGAAGTGCCCTTTTCCAGCGGCTTTGCGCAGCCGGTGGCGGTGACCTTCGGAAAGCTGCTGAGTGGACATCCTCGATCAAGCTTTGCCTCAAGTTGCTCAGCTTTGGTTCCTTGCAGCAGTGGCTTCATCAAGTCGCCCCAGCTGGGATGGCACCCTTGTGGCTGCAGGCAAGCTTGCACAACAATACGTTGCNTCAAGCTTTGCCTCAAGTTGCTCAGCTTTGGTTCCTTGCAGCAGTGGCTTCATCAAGTCGCCCCAGCTGGGATGGCACCCTTGTGGCTGCAGGCAAGCTTGCACAACAATACGTTGCGCAACCATGTGCTCCAAAACGAGCTCAGCATTGGCTCTTGTACCCTCATCACCCAGAAACAGCTGCACACGACAATCTGAAGCGTATCGCTTTCGCGCAAACTTGTCAATCATCTTCATGTGAGAGATGTAGAAGGCATCTGACATGCCCTCGATCGGTTGCTCTGGTTTGCTGATACAGACGTTCAGCCTGTCCAGCAAGAGGTCCAGAGAGTGCTCGGCAGAGCCCACTGGCAGGATCGTCTCACGCTGGCACGGGACGCGAAGCTGTGCCAACAAGATTAGATACAGCCATGTCTGCTGCCACGCAGCCTCATCCTTCTTAGCCAGAAACACCTCACTAGCTACTGCCTGCTGGTCCTTTAGGATCCCATAGACTCCTTCCATGGCCTTCTCTGCATCATCAAAAGCTCTTCCTCCATGAAGCAAATGGTGCAGCACCCACAAGCTGTAGACCAAGAGACGCGGACTGCCTCCTGTCCATCGTTGCAGTGCCGCTGGCAACCCCTGGATCTTTGCCAAATGAGGGCACAACGAACTCGAGGTGGCTGAAGTTGCCGTCTCGACGATGCACCGAATGTGCTTCTCCTCAAGGGCATTACGCAAGGTTAACTTCTCCGAAAAGCCAAAAAGAGGGATTGACGTTGCTATCAAAAACCCATCAAGAAGAACTTTACGATTGAGACGGCTCTGAACATGTACAAATCACCTAAGCACTGGAAGCACTGGCATCAGCTCCTTTAGCAAATCCAAGATAATCCATTTCGTTCCAACGGGAGAACCAGATCCACCAATTGCATTCAGTGGGACAGACTTGCCGCTCAAATAGAAGTAGATGCGTGGCATGTCACCTTGGTGCCGCAGCATAAGCTCCCAAACTTGCCGCACAGCCTCCCGCAATTCCCTGACATTGGCTTGAAGGTCGCCGATCTCGTCGAAATGGACAAANAAGTAGATGCGTGGCATGTCACCTTGGTGCCGCAGCATAAGCTCCCAAACTTGCCGCACAGCCTCCCGCAATTCCCTGACATTGGCTTGAAGGTCGCCGATCTCGTCGAAATGGACAAAAAGAGGTTTCTCACCAGTTGCAACAGCTAGTCTGAAGATGTATTGTGCAGTGTCAAGTGCTCCTGTTGGTTATCGATCTTTGAACTGGTCATAGTCAAGCTTTTTCGCGACGTCATGCATTGTTTTGCAGCCGTTCAAGTTGTAGTGCTGTGATGCGGCGCGTTGTGCTTCCGTCAATTCGTGCCTCCAGNATCGATCTTTGAACTGGTCATAGTCAAGCTTTTTCGCGACGTCATGCATTGTTTTGCAGCCGTTCAAGTTGTAGTGCTGTGATGCGGCGCGTTGTGCTTCCGTCAATTCGTGCCTCCAGTCGTCCCCAGTCAACTTCTGCAAAATGAAGGCTTTGGTTTTCTCGTCGTTTAGCTGCTTGGTAAAATTGCGCCCAAGGGTGGTTTTTCCACTGCCAAACATCTGCGCAGCTACCGCCACGCTGCAGGGCCGCCAGTTATCAATGTTTTCTTTGGTGCGCCGACAGTCGAGCAATTTGAGAATAACAGCCGCATTCACATGGAACAGGTCGAAGAGCTCGCTGTGTCTGTTCACAAATGGCACATTGTTGTCCGGAAGAACTTCCTTGTACTCGCCAGAACCAAGGACTTTTGACTCCCAGTCGTTGGGGGTCAGACGTAGACGCTTCTCAGGGCGCTCTTCGGCCATGTGCCAAGTCTAACCCGGGCTGATTGCTTTTGAACTCTGTAACCNGCCAGAACCAAGGACTTTTGACTCCCAGTCGTTGGGGGTCAGACGTAGACGCTTCTCAGGGCGCTCTTCGGCCATGTGCCAAGTCTAACCCGGGCTGATTGCTTTTGAACTCTGTAACCCATTGCTCAGATGCCTTTGCAACTGCATGTTGCCGAGAACTACGCTGTTGTAGCGGCTGGAGCTCTGTGCTACTACTATTGGTGCCGATGGGTCAACAACTATCAAAGCTCCGACTCATCTGAATCTCAGATACAATAGAAGCCTCTATGCAAGTTTTGGACTCGAGGACCGGTATGTTGGAACCGACGTTGGCCCAAAATGCTTCGACACGCCATCACAAACTATAATGCAAGATGTGGTTGCGTAATGATTCTGATTGGCACATAGAAACATAGGATTGCTCCGACACGCCGAATTGAAAGAAGAACAAACACAATCTTGGTTCTGAGCCAAGTCTAACGCGAGGAAAACGAAGCTTGTCGGTTGCATGTGTTTTCCGCTCAAAAGCACAAAGGCGCCCAGCAACCAAATTCGATGCTGCACGTGGAGCATCAGCTTCAAAATGCACAACATGTTCCACTCTGCAAGAACATCAAACCAATAGCCATCCAAAACTAACGAAGCACAACGTCGTTCTGCTCTCCACCATCCGTGACTGCAAAAACCGTGCGGACTCCCGAACAGAGACAGAGAGACAGAGAGACAGAGAGCAGAGAGGCAGAGAGGCAGAGGCAGAGAGGCAGAGAGGCAGAGAGACAGAGAGACAGAGAGACAGAGAAGAGACAGAGAGACAGAGAGACAGAGAGACAGAGAAGAGACAGAGAGACAGAGGGACAGAGGGACAGAGAGACAGAGAGACAGAGAGACAGAGAGACAGAGAGACAGAGAAGAGACAGAGAGACAGAGAGACAGAGAGACAGACAGAGGGACAGAGAGACAGAGAAGAGACCCTAAACCCGAAACTCTAAACCCTACCTCCCTAAACCGAGACAGACAGAGAGACAGAGAGAGAGGAGAGGAGAAGAGAGAGAAGAAGAGGAGAGAGAGAGAGAACAACTTAGAAGATGCAAACACAGAAAGACAGTGCGTTCCACGGGAAAGATGGTGAAAGCCACAGCCTGCAACGGTTGCTGGCAGCCTCATTGAGTTGAAGTTGTAGTTTTTGCCAATATTCAAGTATTCCCAGTCCTCGAATAGCCAGGTCAACGTGATTCTCCTGTTGTTGCATGATCTTTTTGTTAATTCGCTGTTCAAGCACTTGGATCGGATCCTGAAGGCTTTCTGTGACACCAAGCCCGAAGTTTGGCCAGCATGTGCCCGTTGAACTTGAGTGGTTAGCACTCCATACATGGCACTACTGACCACGCATGTTTGCCACACTCGAACACGGTGAGATCTTAGAGAATCCCTTGCGGGAGCGTATGCTCTTCCTCAGGGATGAGGTTTTTGCAGCCGCTTCAGCCAGCCGAAATTCAAGTGTGGGGTCGGATCCTTCCTTGAGCGAAAGTTTAGTGCCAAGGTAGATGTTTTCGCACAGCGGTATGAAGTGTTGTTTTGTCTCCAACTTGGAGTTTCTATTGCGGCTGATTCTTAATCATGATTGTGCGGCTTTTTACCATCTTTTTGAGTTGAGAGCCCTTGACTTGAATGATCATATGCGACTTTTCAGGGTTCACTTTTAACCCGTATCTCTCAAGAGTGGTGAAAAGTTCTGAGATGGCGGCCTCCATCCTTTGCACATCTTGGATCGTCTGCAGCGTCCAGTGACCTAGGTGATTGTCAGCATACAGTGTCCATGGGAGCTGCATGGGAGTGGATCCGGCCGGCGTTAGGTCCCAGAGGACTTGAGACGATAAGATCGCCCAGAGGGCTGGGGCCAGCCTGCAGCCTTGTCTAATTCCTTGCGTCGTCGTGATTTTCGTAGCATGGTACCTGTCTCTCACCTGGTATGCAGCCTCCTCGTGTATCGCAGTAATTGTCGAGCGGAGGTTGGAACCCACCTGGTGTTCCGAAAAGGCCCGGTCGAGTTTGGCCCGATTGACTCGATCGAATGTTTGGCTCAAGTCCACTGACAGCAAAACAGCCACCTGCTTCTCCAACCTCAAGCCCAGCTTCCTTGCACTCCCTAACCGTAAATCTGTTGCCGCCCAGAGCCCTCAGACAGACTATCCCTGATTTCCATGATACATGTGTCATGTGTGGACTCTAGCCAAAGCATCAGTGTCACGAGCGGGAAAATATGCACACTGAGTAGTGAGCTCTAGACTTGGTCCGGCCTGAGTGAGGACCATGTCTTTGACGTGGCCTGCCAGAGCCTTACCGTCAGGCCTAAGAAGACCTATTGGTCGAAGTGCAGCCGCAGTTGAGGGTGGCTTGTGCNGACTTGGTCCGGCCTGAGTGAGGACCATGTCTTTGACGTGGCCTGCCAGAGCCTTACCGTCAGGCCTAAGAAGACCTATTGGTCGAAGTGCAGCCGCAGTTGAGGGTGGCTTGTGCGGTCAGAAAACACAGCTGTGGATCTCGCCACGCAAGTGTGAGCCTGCAAGCAGTGTGAGAGAACCTGTTTTAAGTAGGACTTTGTGCTGCGATCTTTGCCTTGCAGACAGTTCGCTCCTTCGAAGCGCAGTTCCTTGATGATTAGGGCCCTCCTTCCACGTAGTGCAGGCAATCTATTGTGCAAGGGTCGCGGGGTCCTAAGGTTTCTTGGTTGCGCTAAGATTGGTTCTTTCCTTGAGCCAGCGGCAGGCCACTTTTGTGTTTTGCCTGATGTGCGCCTGGAGGGCGCCGCTCAGAAACAAAACAAAAATTTCAGTCAACTTGAAAGACCGCCAGGCATGACCCCGATCATTTGCTTGAGTTATCATGCAACTCATGCACCAGGCCGTCAAGGTCCTGCAACTCATAAAGCACTTGGGCTGTTTGGCATGCCATGGTGAATCCTGAAACCTGCGGATCAAGGCTGAACGCGCATGCAGGCTCACACTCGCAACTCAAGCANAGGCCGTCAAGGTCCTGCAACTCATAAAGCACTTGGGCTGTTTGGCATGCCATGGTGAATCCTGAAACCTGCGGATCAAGGCTGAACGCGCATGCAGGCTCACACTCGCAACTCAAGCAAATGCAAGGGTCGCGAGGTCCTCGGGTTTCGTGGTTGCGCTAAGAGTGGTTCTTTCCTTGAGCCAGCGGCAGGCCACTTTTGTGTTTTGCCTGATGTGAGCCTGGAAGGTGCCACTCAGAAACAAAATAAAAATTTCAGTCAACTTGAAAGACCGCCAGGCATGACCGCGATCATTTGCTTGAGTTATCATGCAACTCATGCACTAGGCCGTCAAGGTCCTGCAACTCATAAAGCACTTGGGCTGTTTGGCATGCCATGGTGAATCCTGAAACCTGCGGATCAAGGCTGAACGCGCATGCAGGCTCACACTCGCAACTCAAGCANGAGCGAGAGAGAGCGAGAGAGAGCGAGAGAGAGCGAGAGAGAGCGAGAGAGAGCGAGAGAGAGCGAGAGAGAGAGAGAGAGAGCGAGCGAGCGAGAGCGAGAGCGAGAGCGAGAGCGAGAGAGAGAGAGAGAGAGAGCGAGCGAGAGAGGGAGCGAGGGAGCGAGGGAGCGAGAGAGGGAGCGAGGGAGCGAGGGAGGGAGCGAGGGAGCGATTTGCAAGCATGTTTTGGAATCCGAGAGGAGGACGCGCTGTGGAGTGGCAGTAGCAAAGCGGCGCGGCAGCAGCGAAGCAGCGCGGCGGCGCGGTGCAGAGCTGGCAGCATGTAGCAGAGTGACGCGGAGCGGCGCGGAGCGGAGCAACGCGGCAGTGTAGAGGAGCGGCGCAGCAGTAGCAAAGCGGTGGGGGGGAGTAGGACAGCAGCAGCTGAGCGACGCGGCCGCAGCGGAGCGACGCGGTGGCGGCAGCAGGCGCGGCAGTAGCGGAGCGGCGCGGCGTCGCGGCAATAGCGAAGCGGCAGTAGCGGAGCCGTAACTGAGCGGCGCGGAGGAGCAGTGCGACAGTAGGCAGTAACGGCAGTGGCAGGCGCAGCACAGCAGATCGGCGCGGCAGTGCAACCGTGTAGTAGAGCGGCGCGGCAAGTACGATGCGGTAGTCGTGGAGTGGTGAGACGGTGGCGCGGCAGGCGGCAGCAGTGGAGGGACAATCTGAGTCGCCGCCCCGCCTTTTCTTCACCAGCTCGATTCTCTGCTGCCAGAACACCGCCCTCGTGCGCTGGCCGCCGGGCGGGGCGCAGGTTCGTCTTGAGGTTCTCGTCGGACAAGTTCTGGAAACCGTAGAACCTCCCCGTCGCTGCCCCGGCCGGTGTTGGCCTCGATGAAGGAGTTGGCAGAGCCCGCCGAGATGGTTTGGTCCAGGGCCAGCCTGGTTGTTGGCGTCCAGCAGCACGGCGGTCTCGCCCGTCGGACCCCCCCCCACGCTGTCATAACCGGCGATCTGTGGCCGAAGCGGATACGTGTCTCGCATGTCTCAAAAAAAGAAGACGACACCGAACGCGAGGCTGTCATGAACCGAGCATAGCTTGGTCTCGCTGCTCGACAAACGGTCAACGCGCTGGAAGCGTCTGCGCTCTCGGCTTCTTTGGACACGGTGGCGTCTTCGGCATTTCGGGAGCTTCTGAAATGAAACAGGCGTGCATCGCCGTCAACCATTTTCTCAGAGCGCTTTCCGACTCAAACATGGACTTCCATTGCCGTGCTGTACAATCCGTCAATGCCGCTGCATCGAGANTCCGACTCAAACATGGACTTCCATTG
The DNA here is from genome assembly GCA_003297005.1 of Symbiodinium sp. clade A Y106. Taxonomy (NCBI): domain Eukaryota; class Dinophyceae; order Suessiales; family Symbiodiniaceae; genus Symbiodinium; species Symbiodinium sp. clade A. The sequence goes on from BGNK01004460.1 coordinate 44,224, forward strand.
CCGTGCTGTACAATCCGTCAATGCCGCTGCATCGAGACGTCCTGAACATGATAGGGCATGCGAACCACGCTATCACTTTGGGTAATTTCATGGTCGAGTCTGGATCGAAGATGAAAACGGACAAGCAACGGCATTGCTGGAAACGAAAAGCGGTCAGAAGCTGCTACGCGGAACGTGGGTTGACATGCATGACAAGCCCGTTTCGTTCAATGCTCGGCAATATCACATGCTTGAGAAGCATAGCGGAAAGATGTGGGCTCTTGCCGCATATACGCCTCAAGCATACAAACATGCTCATGAATCTCACGTCGCTGAACTAAATGAACTCGGCTTTCCCGTTCCGCCGCTCTAACAATTTTGCAGTGTCGCGTTGACCGCGTTGTGACCGCCGTGTTGTGACCGCGTAGTGACCGCGTAGTGACCGCGTAGAGACTCGGACATAGACTCAGTCTTTGTCGAGTCTTTCATGCTGAAGACTGCAGTCTTTGTGGAGTCTTTTCAGAGTCTTTAGTCCATATAGGAGCATTATCTTGCCATTATTGCGTCAATATTGAGTCATTAAAGAGTCAATATTGAATCGTTTTTGGAGCAAAGTGGCTGCTTTAGAGCGATGTTGAGCGATTTTTCAGCCTCGATCATGCAGCTGCTTTTTTTCTTATCGGTTCGAAGAGGCTGCTTTAGAGCGATGTTAAGCGATTTTTCAGTCTCGATCATGCAGCTGCTTTTTTTCTTATCGGTTCGAAGAGGTTGCTTTAGAGCGATGATAAGCGATGCTGCTTTTTTTCGTATTGGTTCGAAGAGGCTGCTTTAGAGCGATGACAAGCGATTTTTCAGCCTTGATCATGCAGCTGCTTTTTTTCTTATCGGTTCGAAGAGGCTGCTTTAGAACGAAGTTGAGCGAGTTTTCAGCCTCGAACATGCAGCTGTAGCGAAGTTAAACGATTTTTCAGCCTTGAACATGCAGCTGTTTTTTCTCTAAGATCGAAGAGGCTGCTTTGGAGCGAAATTGAGCGATTTTCAGCCTCGAACATGCAGCTGTTTTTCTCTGTGATCCAAGAAGCTGCTATGGAGCGAAATTGAGCGATTTTTCAGCCTTGAACATGCAGCTATCGAAGAGGCTGCTTTTGAAGCGAAGTTGAGCGATTTTTCAGCCACGAACATGCAGCTGTTTTCTCTCTCTGGCGAAGAGGCTGCTTTTGGGACGTTTTCGACTGAATTTGCTCATTGAGCCAATAACCCCTTTCTCCCATATATAAGACGCTTTAGGGGGGTTAAAAACAAAGAAAATAAAATTCATTTCTTGAAGCGCCCCTTTAAGCCCCGCCTTAAGTCCCCCTTAAAGCCTCCCTTTGAAGCCCCCCTTTGAAGCCCCTTTAAAGCCCCCTTGAAGCCCCCTTGAAGCCCCCTTTAAAGCCCCTTTGAAGCCCCTTTGAAGCCCCTTGAAGTCCCCTTTAAAGTCTGCAGGAGATGAGCTCTATGGGCCCACCCCCGCTTTGACAAGGGGGGCTTAAGGGGGAGCTTTAAGGGGGGCTTTAAAGGGTCTTTAAGGGGTGGACAAAGGGGGGGCTTTCAAAAGACCCCTTTGAAGGGGCTTTAAAGGC
>BGNK01004461.1:0-10267 GCA_003297005.1 Symbiodinium sp. clade A Y106
TTGGCAGCACCTGCGTGTTCCACGGTATTTACAGTGTTTTCGTACTATCCGACCACCTGTGGTTTGGCAGTTTCTTCCCCGTCGAATCCGCAACTCCAGTTGCTGTCGCAGTTTTGGGCTTGAGCCTCTGCAACTTCACCGGTTGTGACAGCTGACGCAAATGAGCCTCGGGAACTTATGCAACTGTCACAGATAGGGAGCCTCAGCCCCTGCATCTGTGACAGTTAAGGCAAGNAACTTATGCAACTGTCACAGATAGGGAGCCTCAGCCCCTGCATCTGTGACAGTTAAGGCAAGTGAGCATCGGCAACTTCTGCAGCTGTCACAGACAGGGGGGCCTGAGCCCCTGCATCTCCTGCAGATATAATTTTCGTTGATGATGACGATGACGATGGGTTGAGGCGCCAGGTGGTTGGTAGGGGGGGGGCGTGGCTAGTAGTAGTAGTAGTAGTAGTAGAAGAAGTAGTAGTAGTGGTAGTAGTAGTAGGAGTAGGAGTAGGAGTAGGAGTAGTGGTAGTGGTAGTGGTAGTGGTAGTGGTAGTGGTAGTGGTAGTGGTAGTGGTAGTGGTAGTGGTAGTGGTAGTGGTAGTGGTAGTGGTAGTGGTAGCAGTAGTAGTAGTAGTAGTAGTAGTAGTAGTAGTAGTAGTAGCAGTAGTAGTAGTAGCAGTAGCAGGAGTAGTAGTAGTAGTAGTACTAGTACTAGTAGTAGTAGTAGTAGTTGTAGTAGCAGTAGCAGAAGAAGTAGGTAGCAGTAGCAGTAGCAGCAGCGGTAGCGGTAGCGGTAGCGGTAGCGGTAGCGGTAGGGTCAGCGGTAGCGGTAGCGGTAGCAGTAGCAGTAGCAGTAGCAGTAGGAGTAGGAGTAGGAGCAGGAGTAGGAGTAGGAGTAGTAGTAGTAGTAGTAGTAGTAGCAGCAGGAGTAGTAGTAGTAGTCGTCGTAGTAGTGGTAGTAGTAGTAGTAGTAGTAGTAGAAGTAGAAGTAGAAGTAGAAGTAGTAGTAGTAGTAGTACTAGTAGTAGTAGTAGTACTAGTAGTAGTAGTAGTAGTAGTAGTAGTAGTAGTAGTAGTAGTAGTAGTAGTAGTAGTAGGAGTAGGAGTAGGAGTAGGAGTAGGAGTAGGAGTAGGAGTAGGAGTAGGAGTAGGAGTAGTAGTAGTAGTAGTCCTCGTCGTGGTGGTGGTGGTGTTTTTAGCTCCTCCCCTTTTCAGTAAGTCTCGAGACTGACGATAGCAAAGGTACAGAAGGGTATGCGGAGAAACAGCTGCTAGACCAAAAACCGGGCAAACCTGTATCTTCGCCTTGTAGTAGAGTCTGCAAGAATGCAGGCCAGATGCAATTTTTCGCATCCTTGGGACATCCGGTGATGGCAATGTCGCTGCGTGGGTGTGGCTTGAGCGACAAGCCACTCGAGGCGGAGATGTATGATCTGGAGACGTGTCTTGTTGCTGACATGCGTGCTGGGCTGGACTATGCACCTGAACTTGCATGAAGCCGCCTGCATCTGCTGCATGCCATAGCTTGCAGAGTCAAACCATTGGCTGGTGCGACCTTGCAGCTTAGGTCAGGCAAACGTGCGGCCAGCAGCCTGTGCTGGTTGCCCACGGCGTGGGTGCGCTGATTGGTTGGCGACTGTTGACCCTCACAGCAGATGCTCCCGAAGTGGCTGGATTCGTATCCCTCTCGATGCCCCCGCTGGAAGCCTGCGCACGAGGATTGCGTAGCCTGTCGCAGCTGTATAGCTGGCTCTACATCCTAGCTTTCAGTATGCCAAAGCTGCCAGAAGCCTTGCTCACCTTTCAGAGCCTCGCCTGCTAAACAGGCACCTGTCAAATGCAAGTCATGTATCCCTTTTGCCTTTCGCGCTCCAAGGAATGCCTTCCTTGGAGCGGTGCTGCTGAATGATTTAGAGCACCCTGGCTTGGACACAACGGCTCACAAGACAGGCAGCAGATTTGCAGCGAATGCCTCCAGGAGTTGACGCTGAGCCGCTGAGCTGAGGCGAGCACAGGTGAGACCTGAGCTCCTGCACCTTTCCCGCGCAAATCTTCTGCAGCCTCGCGCTGCAAGAGGACATCTGAACTACTACAGAATGCACCTTGCTCGATGCACATGCAGCTGTCATTCTCCATCAGCAAACCAAGCCGCACTCTTTTTCTCTGGACAGGTTGGTGCGGAAGATGATGGGCTCGGTTCTAAATGGCAGAGACACCTATTGGAGCGAGCTCTTGCGTGGCCAGTCCGAGCACAAGGAGGCGCCTGCGGCAGTAGCTCCCGAAGAAAGCATGTCAGGATTTTGTATTGCCCTGGAGGTCTTGGGCTCTCATCACAAGCTCAAATTGCCGGTGCTCATCCTCAAAGGATCTCATGACCACATCTGCAAAGAGGGCCTTTTCGCCGATCTTTCCGAGTATTTACACAACTACCGTTTCGTCGTTATCGAGCCCTGTTCTCACCGAGTACATTTAGATGCAATGGCGGAGGTGAACACCGAGATCAGCCAATGGCTGCAGTGTCTTTGAGGTGCGATCCCCTGGTGACTGTCACTGGCGTGAAGCGACACGGTGACATGCCTCCAGTGTAGATCGACTCGAGTGCGTTTGCGCATTGCCAACGAGCATGGTCACAAACGATGCGATCATCATTTCCAGTCTGCTGCGAATTCCGTCGGTTGTATGAGAACCTGTTGCCGAATCAGTTGGGTCCGAGTCAGAGGGATACAGTTGTGGACCACGACAAAGTCGTCAGTTGCTGACTGCTGGCAGCTCGGATGTACTGCAGCTCATGCAGAGGCGAGATAATACATGCAATAACGGTGTAGTTTTCTCTCGCGCATTGACGAGTGAGAAATCTGCTGCACGCAGCTTATCCGCTGAGCTGCTCGAGTGTGCCAGGCTTAGTGCAGCAAAAGTCTGCCACGTCTCTTTCACAGTTCCATTCCAGATTGAGACATCGACGGACATCGACGGACAAGGAACTGTGGCAGGCTGCCGTGACATGCCGCAACATCCAAGGGCACAATGTTGTGATTTGCACTTCGACCCTGATGCGCGTTCCGCCCTACTGTGCAATGTCCTGAGGCTTCCAGGGGCGTGGCAAGAGGTCCGGCTTCTAGAGCAGGCTCGAATGCACAGAACGCGCTTACCACCTACTGTCAATCCCCGCGAAGGACCGTGGCGCCGCGCGTCCTGGCACTACGTACACTGGTGCTGCACGTCTTGGCACCGCGTGCCTTGTCAATTCATCTAGACCTTTTGCACATCCTTTGTACACGTTGTGGACCATGGCTTGCCTAAGACCATCCGACCTCACCCATTGCGGTTCTTCCGACAGCCTAGCTTTCCATCGGAGCAGCATCGGTGCGGCTGATTGCCACGCTGCGTGCTTGCAGGGTACCTGGCCCCATGACGGTCATCGGCTCCCGCGAAGCGCCTTGCCAAAGAAAGTGCGTTGGCATATGCTGAGGCTGAAGTTGACACATTGCCTGGTCTTGCAAACGACCTAGGTAGCTGCGACTCCCCAGACACAGGTCCCAACTCAGGAGTGCTCGAGAGCCATGGCTTTCTGCGTTCTTGACAAAGAACTTGAGGTTGGTGTTGCACTGGCCTCCAGTGTAGTTTGTTTGGGTTTGCCGTTGCGAAAGTCAACACGATGCGAGACTTTGGGTCTAGTCGTGTCGTCCTTGCTGTAGATGCCAAGTTGCTTCCAGTCTGCTTCGTTCTGTTGATGCATCCTGATAAAACATAAGAAGGCCAAAGCACGCATTCTCATTGCAGTTGCTCAAGTCTGTCCTGTGCACAGCAGCCCCCAAAACAGGCAAGCACCTCTGAGCTGTGCTAGGACTTGTCCGGGATCACGACCTCGCGTTCACTGGAGGCGATCGCTTGTGCCAACTGTGGAAACATCTATATGCCTCTTTGGTTGCAGTAAGGAGACCCCGCCCAGTCGTCCGGTTTTGTTGGCCTTCGCTCTTCCAGGTCGGATTCCAACTTCTGCCGGAAGTGTGGAAAACCGAGACCTGGTCACGATCTCCAGGCCGGACCTGCCCGAGCTTCCGTCCGTGTCCCTTCTTTGCTGTCTTTGCTCTTTGCTTGCCTTTCAGGCCGAGCCCGTGGCATCGGCGCAGTCGACGCTGCGCCTTTGCTGCGCTCAGAGAGCATCTCTTTTTGCAACAGCTCAGCTCTGCTCTCGTAACGGCAAGCACGGCTTTTCCTGTTTTTGTGGAGGATGACGCAGCCACTGCCATTTCAGCCCTGAACTCATCTTTCACAGCACTTCTCTTATCTCCTGCTACTGGCAGCGCTGTGTGGCTATGCGTGGCCTGTGCCTGTACTGCTCAGTGAGGCGCTAGGCAGTGGCAGTGATGGCGCCACGCAGCCCATACTCTGAGAAGCGCTCGTAAGTGCTGCGTCTCGTCGCCGGTGGCGTGTTCAAGCTTTTGCACTTGGGCATGTTGCTTTCGGCTTGATGATGGGGCAGTCCAAAACATTGTGGTGTATTTGTACAGTAGAGTCTGCTTGCATGCTGCTTTAGGCGCTTCGTGTGCATCTAGCAGCTTGCGACAAGCCGTGATGCCTGCAAGCAGACAGATTTTCAGGGGCGGTACGAATTGTTGCGGCTCAATTTATGTTTCACCCTGCTAATGTCCTCACATTCTATCCACCTCTAATGGGTGGAACCGGCACAGGTATCGGATTGCAAGCTGCGATTCGTACAGCCTGAACTTCTGGACTTGAGAGGAGCTTGCGCGACGATATCTGCGGGTCCATTAATTGATCTTAGCGCCTATGTGTCATCAAACCTGCCGCTACACTCCGTCTTTATTGTCTGTTCAAGACACGTCAAGATGTGTCAATGTACCCCTTAGGGCTTAGGTTCACATCGTAACTTCAGGAGCTTTTGGCCTTGGAGAAAATGCGCGCCAACATGTTGACATCAATGAAGGATGGATCGGCACTAACACGAAGAAGTGGCATCACCTCATCCCGAGTATCGAGGTGCGGAAGCCCCAGGCCTCATGACTTTGCTTGCATGTGCTGCCTTCATTCTTTGCAGCTCGAAAACAGAGCACGCATGCACCAACAGCCAACTGGATAGAAAGCTCAGCGTGAGTCCCCGAGCATGTGTCATTCATCATGATCGGCGCGGAGTGGCACTTCACTCCTTTGCGACGGGTCAGACTCAGCGCAGTCCTTTACCCCCAGCCCAGCCTTCCGTTCACAGAGCAGTCAGAGCAAAGAGAGCAGACAGAGCTGTGAGAGCAAAGAGAGCAAAGCAGAGAGCCTCTGCCGTGTGGCCATGGCCCTGGAATCCGGGCCATCGACACAAAGCCCAGAGAGCTCCAGAGAGCCCACACCAAGGCTTCCCCCTGCGCTTCGTCACTTCGCAGAGTCTTCAGTCTTCCCCTTTTGGGTCAGGCTTGTGAAAGTCGAACCGGCTACCAAAGATGAGGTGGAGCACTTAGTGGCGGTCGAGTCGTAGTGGCCGTGATCGTCTGGTCTTAGGCCGCCAAGACCACTTCCAGATGTACTTGTACCTGTCGGACGAGTTAATCTAGTCATCGTAGTTCCAAGGCGATGCTTCAGCTGTGTGCATCGTAGGCGTCGCTTTGGAAGCAGTCTGGGCTTCGTCTCACCCTTCGATGAAGCATCATTCCCGCTGGCACAGCGCATCTACGAGCTTCCTGACTTCGTTTCCTAATAGCATTCCGGTCTGTAACGGAGGTGACCATGTTCTTGCACCAGTATGAAACCGCACCCCGTCCCTGCTAATTCAGTCGCTTCGATGCCACCACCCGCGACAGCTGGTGTAGTCCTTAGTATTCTGGCACTATTGTAGTGCAAGGTGGAGAACTTCATCTCCGCCAACAGCAAGCCGGGCATGTTTCCTCAGCTGGGCAAGCACGGCCAACCATAATTGGTGCCGCTTCACATGATGACAATGGCAGCCATTGTGAGGATGGGGTGAGGATCGGAAGTACGAGTCTGATAGTGATGAGTCGTCTGCGTTCGCACTTTACTCATGTGACAGATCGATGGATTGAAGACAGCGCAGCTGTGGAGCTCCGGAACATGCCGCCTGAGGTCCCAAGATTAAGCCTTCACTTTATTCGTTCTCCCTTGAGAACTTGATAGCATGCAGTGTTCCTGCGGGAGGACCAGCGACGAGTCATCAACGGTGGCACGCTAGTCGTCGCCTGATTTCAGGCTTTGGCGATGTTGCCTCTCTCTGCAGTTGGCGATGGGCGATGACTCAGGTGAGCTGCCGTGATGCAGTTGGCGTGATGAGGTCACGGGTTCGGCAGGCGGCCCTGTTGTTGCAATTTGCGACTGCTGCGTGATGCAGAGACGTAGATCTCTTGACGTCTAGTGGTGGTTCTCGGCGGGGGTTGTCTGTGGGAGTGGCATGACGTTTCTTTCGCACAGTCTCAGCATTAAGTGGTCCGTCCGCTGTGAGGCCAAAGAAAAAGAAGCGATTCTGTCGGCTTTAGCCTGAGAAGGATCCAGGCTGCAAATGCCCGTTAAGATTCCGGACCATGTTGCAGCGAACGCAAGGGTTGGGAGGATTGTTTAGCAAACTCATTATCGGACAGCTTGTCGCAGACTTACGTGGCATAATGCTGCATCAGATTTTCTCAGGGGGCTCACCTGGCTGAGAACGCAGCCGTCAAAGCCCAAGAACGTCTGTGGGCCTTCTGCTGTGAGCAGACTCTTCTCTTGGCTGTGCTTCGTTTTTCGGCAGTTGCCGAGGGTAACTAGGTCGAGGCAATTGTGGCTATATGTAACCATGCAACCCCGGCAGAAGCACTTGGCCAGCCGACGACGGAGTCAAACTGTGGGGAGCATCTTGCGAGATAAGCCCAGTAACACAGCACGCGTTCCTACACGACCAGTTACGAGCAGCACCATCCAGACAGCATCCGAAGATAGTCAGAGAGGCAACCCGAGCCTTCGCGCAGCTAGCTGCGGGGAGGGTAGCAGGGTTAGTTGTAACTTTTCTTGTCTTAGACTCTTAGATGTATTTTTTGTCTTAGACGTAACTTTTTCGTACCTACCCCACCTACCCCAGCTGCCCCACGTACCGCACCCCGCCTACCCCCACTGCCCACCTACTTACCCCGCCTCCGCCACATACCCCACCTACCGCTTGGTAATGGGCCTTAAGATTAAGCCTACATGCGGAAGCCACGGCTATCAGTGATAATGCAGTTGCTTCGGTAGTAATCCTTTACAGATACGACAGGCTGTACCCTAGACCTTGGGAACCTGGACCCCTAATCCTGAACAAATGGTCATCTGGCTTTTATGTTAAACTGCCAAATTGCAGCACCAAAGGTAGGGGCACTTCCAAAGTTTGTATTCTACTTGCGTGTAGGGGAGTAGTAGCTGTAGGTTAGTATCCTGGTATACTAAACCATCGGTTCTAAACCGTTACAAGTTCCGCTGGAGACCCTAAGGAGTGAAATCAGCAGGACTCTTTGACCGAAGACGAAAACCCTAAAGAGTGAATCCAGCAGGAAACTTCGACCCAAGACGAAAACCCTAAGGAGTGAGTTGCCAAGACGAAAGCCCTAAGGAACAAATCCAGCCGAAACTTTTTCCCGAAGATGTAAACCCTAAGGAGTGAATCCAGCAGGAACTTATTCCCGAAGACGAAAAACCTACGGAGTGAATCCAGCAGGAACCGTTGACCGAAGACGAAACCCTAAGGAGTGAACCCAGCAGGAAATTTTATCCTGAAGACGAAAACCCTAAGCAGTGAATGCCTAAGGTGAAAAGCCTAAGGACTGAATTCCCAAGACGAAAACCTTAAGGAGCGAATCCAGCAGGAGCTTTTTCCCGAAGACGAAATGCCTAAGGAGTGAATCCAGCCGAAACCGTTGACCGAAGACGAAAACCCTAAGGAGTGAATTCAGCAGGAAAGTTTTAAGGCGAAAACCCTAAGGAGTGAATTCCCGAGACGAAAACCCTAAGGAGCGAATCCAGTAGGAGCTTGTTCCCGAAGAAGAAAACCTTGAGGAGTGATTCTAGCAGGAACCGTTGACCGTTGACCGGAGGCGAAAACCCTACAGAGTGAATCCAGCAGGAAGCTTTAACCCAAGACGAAAACCCTATGGAGTGAGTCCAACAGCAAAAATTTACAGAAAACAAAAAGCCTAAGGACTGAAAAATAGACCAGAAAAAGCTAATACAGCTAAAAAGTTAGTGGCTTGGTGCTAAAGACAGCAAAAAAAGTCATAACTAAGATGCCCGTTTTGCAATCCTCTGCAGAGAATTCCTGTTTTTGGAGCAGAAAAAAGTTACAACTAAGATATTTCAGACAAAAAGCTGAAAAGGTACATCTAAGGCAAAAAAGTCACAACTAAGAGTTCTACCTGCGGGGAGAGTGACGCGAAGTGGCTACGAGGGCGCAACGAGGGAGAGAACCGATTGCATCTTTTTGCCAAGGTTTCAGCCAGCAACCAAAATTTGAGCGGACGATTCTTCTGAAGCTCTAAACTTTTGCACGAAGCGAACTTGAAAAATGCCAAACCTCAACGATGAGGGTGTGAAGTAGCTCGATCGAGGACTTGTTTGAGCAGTGGCTTCATCTTCTCTCCCGTCGGCAGCATCACTCTTCTGAGTACCTGATAATTGCTCATGCGTCGCAGCGTCCTTTGCATTAGCATGTGTGCCTGGTACCTTTGTCTTTGCCTGTCCGATCAGTCTTCATACTAGCGACGGTGGGAGGTTGTGTTTTAAAGTGTTTGTGCGCATCTGTTTCGTGTTTCCGGCAATCTTTTTTCGTTGCTTATGGTGTCCAAGCCTGTGCATGTGCAGCCAGGAGCAGAGCAGCAATGCCGAGAGCGCAGAAGTTTTTCTTGCGGTCCATGCCAAGGCCTCGTCCGGACGGCTCTCAAGGCCTGCCAGCAAAGATGAGGTCGAGGCACGCATGGCACTGTTCTCTATGCATGCGAAGACTGGATCTCCTTCAGGCTTTCATTGCCTCAAATCGAAGATGGATGACTCCAGAGGCAGTGCCCGGTAGTTCCTGACGGAAGAACAATAATAGCACCGTAGCTCCAGGCAAGGCTGGAGTTCAACAAGTTGGCTTGCTCAGCGAAGTCTTGCGCCGCTGCCAGTCGGAAGAGATCCTGAAGTTGATGAATCCGCATGATCAGAAGCGGGTCATCTCTGCTGGGACTCTCTCTGTCAAGTTGTAATCTTTTGGATAGCGGAGCTGTGTGAAAACAATTAGGTTTTCGACACGCATATCCTGAGGACTCTGTCTGGCTGTCGCGATCCTGTTGCTGTGCTGCAGACCCGGGCAAAGAGGGCAAGAGAAATGGAGGCTGAGCCTGTGATCACCCGGTCGCTTTTGCAGCTTTGGCCTGCCTTCCGGCTAAGCTTGTCAGATTGAGTTCGAGCTGATTGCCAGCGGCAAGAAGGTCGAACCACCAAAGGCTCAGATAAACGAGAGCTCGGACGTGATACATAATGCGCATCACTTGTGCATCTGCGCAGCCGGCGGCGGAGACCATGCCGATGCCAGTCTTCTCCGCGGAGGCGGCGCACGCCTTCATCCATGCAGCCCCACAGGCAAGGGACGTATGTCGCAGCAATGCGCTCAGCAGTCACAGAAGTCGCTTGCAGGAAGTGCGGTCAGAGAATTCTCGTTTCGCACCGCCGCCGGAAACGGATCCGGACAGCTTTGTCACGGAAGTGCTCGAAGGTCCGTTGACCTCAGAGGTCGGTGGCTGCAGCAGTGTCCTTGCGCAGTCCGTGATAACACCGCGGAAGGTGAAGGGCATTGGCGGTGTCATCGAAATGTTGCGTGCCATGGCATGGCTGCGTGTGTTGTTTTTCGGTCACTGTCTGTCACTCCTGGCCTTCTGCCCGACCGACCGTGGCCACTGCAAGGTGCCAAGTATGGCTGCTCGAAAGGACAGCGATTGCGAGTCATAGGCCTGCGGAAAACGTCACTGTCTTCGATATAGAAGACTTTCAATCAACATAAAGCTGTATTTTCATCAAGATGGTGCGGCGTGGCTTGAAAGACTCAATGCGTGCCCGCATGCTTTAGAAAAGGTTTCGAAGCCCAAATACACAAACACACACACACACACACCCACACACCCACACACCCACACACCCACACACCCACACACCCACACACCCACACACGCACACACGCACACACGCACACACGCACACACGCACACACGCACACACGCACACACGCACACACGCACACACGCACACACGCACACACGCACACACGCACACACGCACACAC